>CAIGRR010528715.1:0-15892 GCA_903798365.1 Fraxinus sp. 1973-6204
ATGTTGCTTTCAGGTTAAAGGTACTTGAGAAGATGGACTGAGGCGGCCATGACAGTAATATAAAGGTTCAGTTATGAAGCCACTATCAATCTTAGATGGTCAGCTGAATTAACAAGAGATGCTGCATAGACGTGTCTCATGAGAATTCATTAGGTATTTGTGTCCAGTTCAACGAAGAGGAGCTGTGAGTCAGTAATTGTATTTTCCCTTAACCATTGGGTTTTAGTGTTTGAAACCAACGCATGAGAGTGATTATCAGCTTCTTGCCCTCTTCCGGATTATTAGTATCATTTTCTTTATTTGTTGCATTAATCGGAAAGGATCTTTTAACTCGTTCAGCAGAATGTGTGTGATCTTTTACATAACGAGGAGTCCAAGGTCTCGTTTTGAATGTTCGTTGTCATCCGAACATTCAGTTGTCATTTGTTAAATTGTATTTATCTGTCCAATTGCTTGCCCATAGCTCCCAAGTGAACATTCTACAAAGAATTATGAACTCTTCGGTACAATGCCGAGATTAAAAGAATGCAACTATACAAGTAACTACAAACTGAAAGACTACTCACGAAGATTTTACGTGATCTCATTTTCCAGAAGGCGATGAAAAGTAAGGATGTCGTAATGCATCATCAACTGTAAGACGGTCCTCCTGTAACCCAAATCCATTGAATAGAAGTAAATAATATGCCGCTGAGATTCAAACTATTATAGTAGTAATATAAACTATAAAGGTTAAGTTAACAAACAAGGTGAAAATGTGAGTTTATCAAATCCAATTTGCACACTGAACCTTGTAAAGGCAAAACTTACTGGATTCCAACGTAACAAGTCGCGTACCAACCGCAAAGCCCATACATTTGGAAACCTGAGGAAATTTTTGGAAAGGAAGACATGAAATAGCAGTCACTGATTAAATACAAGAAACATCTACCTATGAAGTGATCGATGGAACATTAAACTAGAGACTCACCCAATTTTAAGAGGATCTCTACTCTTTATGTAGTAAGAAAAGAATTCTTCAGAGCACTTCCAGGGAACTGGTGAAATGGAACCCTGAAATAACATTGTATAACAAGATTTAATATGTATGTATATATGTATTGTATATATAGAAAATTCAACGTGCTCCCACCTCATAGATCACATTTTGACTGTACATTAGTCTACAGCTCTACCCAGGATATCCCAGCAAACTCTTTTTTCTTTCAATTATTAAAATGTTTTAGAAATTAACACCCAAAATGAAGCAAATTTATCTCAACATCATGAATATCAAAAATTGAAAGACACGTACCGCTAAAATGTGGCTTAAAAGTTGTGGATTGAGGTGTCTGAGGCTATACCTCAATTTTGTAATGTCTTTTGAGATATGAAGGATCTCTATTGTTGAATATAACATCTTTATATTTTTTACACCATACTTTAGAAGCCAATACAATTTTCCCGATGTGTTGAATCCCATAAATCAGTACTAAGCATATTACATGACCAAGTTGCAGCAAAACCATAATTGCTATGGCCTGTTAGATGTGAGAGATACGCCTTACAACCAGCATGGAGTTACCCAGCATAAACTGGATGTTTACTTAAACATGACATTCAAGGAAGGAGAGAGATCACTAGAGTAGCAATTAATTGCACGCAACAATAAAGAAAGTGACCCATAATACTATAATGTCAACAATCATTCATATTCTCTGAACAAAACAGCCAAATATAGACAGTCATACGACATCTTAGAAATTGTTAGATCCTTGTCCGACATCAATAAAGTATCCTGCCGTGAAGCAATATATGAATATGGATGGCTTGGATCTGGTTTATGTGCATTTAAAAGTATATTAGAGAGGCTTCTGGATGCTATGACTGACTCTTTCACATTGATTTACTTAAATTTAGGAGGTCTGGCGCTTGAAGAATAACTAAATGTACAGTACTTACACATGGTAACTGATGAAAGAATTAAAGGAAAGGCACGAAGTCATGTAAAAAATGCATATTGTAAATTACAGTCTTTGCATGAAGCATGCTTATAACAAAAGAATTCAGTGAAGTTTAAACTCACGTGGCCATTTGAGCCCCAATTTTGGTGAAGCTTTGAGGAACTCCCAGGAATCAAAATGCACATTTCCATAAAAGCTCTGAGTCTAGAATCCAGAACATAGCAAAAGTCGGTGTTGGAGACTAAATTTAGTATCCATGTCCTCTCTCAACAACTTAACCTTTTAAATGAAGTGGTTCATCATGGTATTGGAGCAAGCAAATGTCTTGGGATCAAGTTTTGCTATCACCTATTTATTGAACTTGTGAACATATGAGGCTTTTGATGAAAAATGAATTCAATGTGTGTGTGAGGGCGCTTTCAAGACTAGATTTAAGTGAATAAACATGTCACTCTTTAACGACGCTAGCTTTTAGATAAAGTGGTGCAACAGTTAGAAATTTGGGATCCCAAAGTTTTTTAATTAAGTCGAGCAAAAACTATTTTGTTTCAAATAGTGATTTACCTATTTAGATTCAATTATTAATAAATAGAGGAGAAATCAATTTGGATAAATGAAGGGAATAATATTTTAGATAGTTGGGGCATGTCTTGAATAGAACTAAGGAAACTATTATTCAAAAAAACAAAGCAATCCAAACAGAACAGTTTAGAAGGAAGTAAACTAAAATTATTGATGTGGTTTAAAAATATTTCATTTCCTCGAACCATTTAGAAAAGGTATCTTGGTATTGGTAAGAATAATAAAAAACTATTTGTGTGATCAACTTCAAGTTTAAGGAAACAAGGCTTAACTTATTGTATGTTGGACATCAATTCAAAGACTTGTGCACCCACAATTATCTTTAGACTTACTTGTAAGCAAGGTCCTTCAATCTTTCATTCCAACCCTCAAGGTGAAGATCTAGAAGAGCTCTTGTTTTAGCATTTATTTGAAATGCATTAGGCGATCCTAAGATCAACTCCAGGATGACAACACCAACACTCCACATATCATACCTAGGCGACAAATTAGTTATAAAAAATCAGCCCATTGTACAGAAATGCAGTGTGTAAAAAAAAAAAAAAAAAAAAAAGTTTATTAAACATGACACCTTTTGCCTTTGAAACTCTTCTTCTCAGAATCTTAAGGAAGTGTTAAGACGATTATTCTCAATATTTTACTCAATAATTAGAAGCGCTTTGGTAGGCACTCATATTAATTTTCTGACACCTGTGTTGGTCTCGTCTGTTATTTTGAATTGAGACATGGAATGTCTAAAAAATCCCACGAAGTACAAAACAGGTAATACTAACCAAATTTTGTAGACTTCGAAAAAGTGTACTTCAATCTCCCTCACAGTTCTATTTTGTTGCAAAATCATTTCGAAATGGATTGCAGCAGCATTCAGTTCTGTCAGCTTTATAATGTACGCTCTCTCTAATATTATTATTAACTATTGGAGCAATGAATAGTGAAACTGATTTTAATTGGGCTGAATAAAACCCCTAGAATTTTGGATGCTTATGATACCAATTTTTTTATTTTATTTTTATTTTTATTTTTACCTCTTTTCATGATATATTTTGTCTTTATACTGTAAAGAGGAAATAACTTCTTGCATTATTTAATTTTATACGCACAACGATACCGCACAAGCGTGAGCTAGGAAATGTCCATATGTCCTTTCAAGTCATTGATGTTCTATAATTTCAATAGACTGAGGTAATCCCTTCAAACAGAACTAAACGTTAAGACTAGAACCTAGTAATTGAGCTAAAATTAGCATGCTCACTGCTCTAGTGAGGAAATGTAGGACTCCACAACAATTTCTTTTCTATATTATAATACATGGACATGAATGCCAAAATTTCTTTTCTACAGACAAAAGATAGTAAGGTAGTCAGAACACGATCAGTTCAAGAATATTAATTATGTGAGATTATCAACTTACTAGACATAAACTAATAAAAATAAGAAAACTAATACCAATTTACTTGGGGAAGAAGGTTGGCATACTTGGTAGTTATGCTCGATGATGCCCGATACCAACTAACATTCAGAAAAGCTTCTGGAGGAGCATACTCGGATGTTTGTTCGGCTCTGAAATACAGAAAAAAACACGCGAAAAGTTAATGTTGCAACAAGAAGCTGAAAGAGAGCCCCTATAGCTACTCCTTAACACTGGAATCATGAACAAAATAGAAAAACATGATGCCTCCATGCGACATCGGGGGCAATATCCAATATAGAGGGAAAATTGTCAGCAGGATAATTCAATACCGAGAAGGTCCAACAGAGCCGTATAAGTGCTTCAATGTGAACTCATCCATTGCACTGCCAAAGTCTATAATGCGCCTGCCAAATAACAGAGAGAGGGTATCATTTTCCAAATGCAATAACTAGGTTTAACTCTAATAAAAATGGAAGATCCGACTCTACTATAGACAGAGAAAGTTGAAAACAATAATATAAAAATGAAATGATAGGAGGACCATATAATGAGAAGTACATTTTAGTAGAGTAATTCTTATCTCCTATTGGGCTTTCTCTCAAGCATTTCCCTGATTCTTCATCTTCAAAGCAGATGATCATGTTTTCTTACAAGATGAAATATACAACATTCTCAATTAGCATTTCAAATTATAAAAAACTAGAGCTCAACGCATGGTGATGGATATGTTCTTACCAGGTTTGATATCTCTATGAGTGATATTCCGATCATGGCAGGACTTGAGTGCCATCAACTGAGAATGAGGTAACAAGTATTACATGAAGCTTTTTTGTGCAATGCTATGAAGAAAAACAGAAGGTTATGATGTGATTGATGAGATAAAAGGCTTGCTTCTTAATGACTAATGCTATCCATTTTCTAACGATTCATCTGTGAAATTTAAATTGACTGCTGCTGAGATATGTGGTCTCAGAAATCATATCAGTTGCCCAGATCCGACCAAAACTTGAATTTGTTACACCAATACAACATCTAAGAATGTAAACTCATCCACACACAAAGTTCAAATTCAACAAAAGCGAAGTAGATGAAAACATTACTATACCAATTGCCATATAATGTTACGCATTTCCTCTTGCCCTGCTTCTGTTGTCTTCAACCAATGCCACCATTTTGAAGGATGCAGTAACTGCACACGCTTCCTGTGTTCATCCCTTTCCTTGTCAGCATCAAGAACCATTTCTTCAGCTGTATAAAGAAGTTTTGACAATGACACGCCTTCATGACAAAAGACAAGCCATATTTCATTAGATCGTGACTCAAACGATTCAATATATCTTGCAATATGATTCAGCCCTTCTTCAAAAGCAGCTCTAATCTTCCTTATTTTCTTAAAAAGCACATCCTCAAGACTCAAAGGGTCCTCAGTTTCTTCCTCGACTGATTTATTTGTTTGCATGAAGCCATATACTTCTGATCGCCTTTTTTTCCAGGAAAAATCTGACACTTCTACCGATAGCGAACCCCTTATAGAAGTAGAAGCATTTAAGAAAATTTCGCCAAAATACTTCTCCCTTAGCCCACTCAGGTAAACAGAAACTCCCCTCTCCACCTGCTTGCATCAACCGCTCAATTTCATGAATCGATCCAGCTGTTCAGAATTAAATTAACTAGGAAAATTTCCACCTTATCTAATTAAATTTACAAGATAAAAATTGATAATGAGAACATATCACTTAGGACATTACTATGATTTCACCTCATAATGATGAATATCTGGGACACTGCTAAACATAGAATGGCAAAAGAGTAACAGCAAAAATTGGACAGGTGATCGTGTAGTGATTTTCAGAATTTCTACCATTACAACAAAAATGATTCCTAGAATCTAAGCAAGATTGGAAAAAATACGCTAATTGATGAAGTGATTATTTAAAATTTGGCAGCAAGATCATAAAGTCAGAAAGAGACGGTATTTCATATTGTTTGTCGTTCTTTTCCTTTGTAAATCATCTCTGCCAGGGGCAGAGCCAACTGGTGTCTACTGGGGCAGTTGCTCCCACTAGATTTTGGCAAGTGGACCCCACCTATATATTAAATTCTTGCCTGCAAATCTCAATTCAGTGATATGCATCGTAACTATGGAAATGAAGATACATGTTGATGCTGCGGACCAAATCATTTCATTTGCTCTTAAACTTTAAAGTGAAGTGCTTATAATCATAATCACATAGAAATGTAAAATAAGACAAGTAACAAGGAAATAAGAAATGACACTCGGGTTTGAAGATTTACCATTATACGTTTCAAAATGTACATATTATCGGATAGACTAGCATTGCAATCGTCAGAAAATGAACTTCTGTGGAGATTTTCATCATATGCCCCCAGATGTATAGTTTTGGGTGGAAGATTTTTTTCCTTGTGCCTTCTTTCTGAAGCCTTGTCAAGATGAGAACAATTCCAATGAAAAGCAAGCCAAACTTCTCCATATGATCCACGGTCAAATCGCTTCTTTAGTATGTACCTATTTATGAGGATTTCATATAGAAGACTAAATTATAACCCAAGATCAAAATATCACAATTGATCAAACAGTTAAGAGCTAAAAGTATGTTTAATGCAGGAAGATATGACAATGCCAAGCATCATTGATCTTAGAGCAGCCCTTCAACACGACTTTTTTCATGACTCCCACATTTAATGCAAGATAGTTTCTATCTCCACAGAGAATCATGAACCAGTGGATGAACTCCAGCTTAGGAAGAACCTTTTGACCAGAAGAAATCTTAACAAATTATTTGGTCAAGAACTAAGGTAATATCAAAGAGAACCTGATCATTAGTAAAATCCTTGACTAATAGCTCAAAATTATAAATAATTGTATGCTCAATTAACAGCAAGTTATTAGTCAAGAAAACGTATTACACTTTTCCACTTCTAGAGTTGAGACAATAGTGAAATTGTATATTCCTCACACACCTTAATTGTAAAACGCTTATCACAACATATATCTCTATTGGTAAAACAGCTGACCACAAGAAAGGCCAAAATTCTGAAATATCCATATTATCATATAAACAAAGACCTGCTAGACATAAATGACGGATCAATTATTCAATAAACACGAACTTTGTCACATTGTTTTTCTATAGAAATAAAACAATGAGAAAAATATTTCACTAAAAAATGAATGTACCTTGAGTCTAGTGTTCCAAGATCATTTAGACCAGTATGATGGAAAGGAATTGATTCCAGAAAACCGAGAAATCTTGCAAAATTTTCGGAGTTTATGCATTGATCCTTATCCCCATCAGCAGATATTCCATAATGCACATGCATAAGTTGATCGTTATATAAATTCAAAGGCCCATCTGCATCAGTAAAGAATGATAGGAATTTCAATTATAACTAATATATGCAAGTATATAGCCATTGCAACAACTTGATCTAATTGTCACAGAAAGCACGTATGTTGTCAACTTATAAAAACAGACTTTCCCTCTCACGTCGTAAATTGGCAAAATATTGGACCTAAGAGGTAAATTTAGAAATTCAGTTAAAAACTTATGAAACAGGTCACCAGTGAACAATATTAGCTACTTTTCCCCTTCTTCCAATGTCCATTTCTATTTTTTATTTTTTCGTGAAAAGAAGGGTAGAGGTAAGAAACCCAAGTAATGTGCATATAATTGTGAGACTCGAAAGAAAAAGAGGTTGTTTTGGCACAGGAGCTACTTAAATTTCAAATATGACCATCATTCTTACCATCACAAAAGAAATCACCACCAGGTAAAGCGTGAGGTAGGTCGTATATAGATTCTTGGTCATCTTTTTGAACCCAAAATGTGTAATCGTCATTCACATCTAGGTTCTCGGATAGATAATAACATCCAAAGTCCCTGTGTTTTCCTTCAACCTGCAGCAAGAGAAAAGACGAACAATATCACCAAACTCATCGTTCATCACAAAACTTGACAATGTATTAAATTTGCAGCAATACACCACGAACGTAGCCAACCAGTACACTTACATTCATGACTCAGTGAAAACTGTCACATCTAACAATACCCAGGGATAATCACACATGAAGTGCCATCAAGCAAATAACGGATCATAGAAACTCATTCTGACTAGTTGGTTAGCTATATAACAGGGAATTGATTAGTTATATACGGTAACTCCCACAGATAACATCCAACAACTTAGTTGATATCCTGGAAATAAATTTTTTTGATATTACAAATCTATTCCTCTTACAGCTCTCTGATTTTTATTTTTATTTTCTTTTCTTTTTGAATGTGGAATTGATAAAGGAAAATGTGAATAACACCAACATTGATCTAAGGTTTTCGTGGCATGAGCAACGTTCTTATTCTTTTTTTATTATTTTATTTTTAAGTATATGACACCAATTGTATTGTGAGTCGCAGAATTTTATAAAAGTTGATGACAATAGGGTGAAGATAAGAATAGGGACTCAATCTAGTAACTATGTAATCAAGGAAGTGAAAATAAATCTGATTGTATAGAACATATTGCAAAGACAAGTATTACATCCCCCAAACCGACTTTCCCTAAGCTGTCATCATCTATAATCAACAACAAAATGGAGCCAATAACAAATACTGAAGTCCCACAAGGTTTCAAGGACATGAAACCAAAGAGAATATCATGGTGGCAATAGGATAATGTTCAACTTCTGTAAAACCCATCGTATACTTATTATACATACAAAGATAAACCCTGTATAAATTTCCCACATTGTCTGTAACCACATTCCCAAGGAAAAGACTTTAACGCTCTCCATTTATTCCTCTCCCTCTTGCTCTCACCATTGAAATTTACAAGCACCTTCAAGCATATGACTAAGCCCTTTTCGAAATCATCTCATTGACTCGTTTATGAATGCAAGCACAAACCATCAGGTTGCAATAACTACTAGCTCAGCCGAGGAAAAACATTTTCCAAGACAACTATTGTATAATAATATATACTTCATTAAAATAGTGATACTTCACATTTTACCGGAGCTATGACCTAGAAATCTCCACTTAGTGGTAGCCAGTTGCACAAAGTGCGAGAGTTGGGATTGGGAGGGAACCCATCCTGAGGTAGGTTGGGGTCAGTGTCTAAGTTCATGGTCATAACTGGAAAAAGGTTTCCATAGAAATCACTAATGCATATCCAAATAATACAAAATTCAATCTCATAAAATTGTATCTCATTATACATAAACATTAATATAAAAACCTTAACAAGTCTAAAAGCTGGTGACTGACAAAATTTGAAGCCAGCAAGAAGATTAGCCAAACAGAAAGGGGACAAGAGTTAACTTTCTTGTGTAAGTATTACCAACAATCTGTCAAACTTGGCAATGAGCGGATGAGAGTGCTCCAATCCTATGAGTGCTGAAGTGTTGTCTTTACCTAACAATACAGTAAAGAAAGATTATCATGTTATTAAACAGAAACTTCAAAGGAAAAAAAAAAGTGCAAGAGAAAGTACAGATTCAATATAAAATGGTCTGGTCAATGCCAAAAGAACATGATAAGTTGCTGAAACAACATGTCTACCACACAGCCAGCAGTTACTAAAAACATGGTTCAAGTGGAAAGGAAAAGCCTTTAATTGCCAAAATAAGCATATGAAAGAGATCCCCGTCCATGTGAAAAACATGTCTCAACTGTAGTAATTAAACGTTGCCAACAAACTTGGTTTGGGATACATTGTGTTTTTAAAAATTGGGATTTACTCTTGTCGACAGGAGAATAATATGAAGGGGACATGTCATTTAGCTTAAGTTGAAATTCACTCATGGGGTAGAAACTTTTTTACCATGGCCTTGGCAGGGGATATGGCATAAAGTAGCATTTGTATTTAGGCATGTCCTCACAAAATTGAAGCATCAGAAAGCAGGGAAGAATAAAGAGTTTGACATTCACCAAAACCATCAAAACACATAAATTTTGAGGAGAGAGAGATCTGAACTCTAGCCTAATTTTGATTTTTACTAAGATATACCAAGAAAACCTAAATTTCTTTCTTTAGAGTTTCCTACTTGAAACAATCCAGATTTGCTTCGGGAGCCAAAGAACGGAGAAATTACCTAAACCGTCATCTGTCTGTCCCTGATATCCAAGAGGCGAGTAATCAAATTTATCCTCTCTATCACTCCTGTCCTTCAACAGAGTTTGAAAAGGAACCAGTGATCTCAAAGGAAGAATTGTAGCCGCCAAGTTATCCATACTTCCTTTCTCAAACGCAGTATTTACTATGCAATCAGCTAATGAGTATGAGCAAGAAGAAGAGGATTCTGATGTCAAAGTGATATCAGAATGTGGTTCCCACAAAATATCACAAATGTCCTGTGGACTTAGCTTGTCAAAAACACCATCTGATGCAGCAATCAAATAGCTTTCGTTGACTGACAAAGGTTGCCAATCTGTCACCTCAGGTACAGATATTACGCCATAACTGACAACATATTGACACCATATGAGATATTGCACCTTCAGTCCTTTTTTATTAGGAAAAATCACGAAGTGATAAGTGCAAATGAATCTGTAGAACTATTTGTTTAGTTGAAAAACCTATCACATGATTTTGTAAGCATAATCTATCTGGAAAAGGACAAATACAGAACAAAGGCACTGAATCTTGCCTTTTAAAATGAATATCGCCAATTGCTCTGGAAACAGCCAACTGTCCATTAACTCGAGCGACACCACCCCAGTTAGAGATGTGTCCTCCAAAAGATTCAACTCGAGATCTTTCATCATCTCTGTCTGGATGGTGATCTCTTGTCAGTTCCTTAGCCATCAAAACAATCCACCCATTGGAGGCAGCTGATTTTAAGCTACGGTACTCTTTTATGGGTGAAGGAGCACCATCATTTCTCTTCTGTCTGAAAATCCGTAATAAAGTTGCTGCAATTTGTAAGATCAAGGAAATTCGAAACTGTTATACTTCAATCAATTCCAAGTGAAGAAGTTTTATTCACCTAGTGTATGCAAATGAAAGCCTAATAGTAAAAGCTAGTAATAAAGGTCCTGCTCTTCTAGAACTCGAAAAAGAAGCAACTTAGGTCTGACCTTTAGCCTCAGAAGGAGACTGATATACTTCAGAGCACAAAAATGCTTTCGAGTCTCCAATATTAGCAACTAGAATTTGACTATCTGCCACAAGTATGACTGTAGCTGTGGTGCCTGAATTGACATTCTTTGTAGATGCATCCTTCAGAAATAAAATAGTAACATAAAGCAAAGAGTAGAATTACTAACTCATAAATCGCCATTTTCAAAAGAAAAAAGACAGAAAAATCCACAAAAACTCACCTTAGAAAATGCTGCATCAATATCGTGGATTGCCCTAAGCAATGCTTCTCTCAATATTTCAAAGGGAAAAAGTCCATCTAAAATTTCAGATAATGTCACCTTGAACCTGGATAGAGGTTTGTAATTTATTTCCAGGCCCACGTAGACGCTTCTTTTAAAAATCACAAATTACATGCCTCATAGAGTACCTTTAAATCTGAACTAACATATCAGTCAAAACCAAAAAGCACGAATCCGTTCCCAAATATGATATAAGCTCCGAACGTAAATTCTAATGAAAGTAGTGTCCAACTAAAACAAAAAAATTACAATATTAATTGCTCACTTCCAAAAGTCATCAAAAACAGTTTCCTGTCAGTGTTGTAAACTACCTTTTTTTTCCGATACAATGGTTCAAGATAAAAGGGAAGTTCTAAATACAATTATTAGATAAGCTATGTTTTATGGTACTTGGTATTGGGCATTAGCATGCAAAATGTCCATAAATGTGTGGCAACAATAAAATGATAAGGAAAGAAGATATATGCAACGAGTGGAAGTTGCATTAATTGAGGATAAAAATAAAAAAAGGAAGACATGGGTGGCTGGGACATATTTTGCGCAAAGCTAAAAACTCTCATTCCCAAGAACGACAAGATCCCACTTGAACAAGTTAGACCAGGGAAGAAAGGCCAAAATTAATAAGATTTAATTGCATGCAGAGATCTGGTTTTGTTGGATGTAGTGATGAATCAAATGGCTGAATAAAATTGATTCATGAAGCAATCTCAATTTTATTGGTAAAGTTGTTCTCATTCTTGTTAATATAGAGGTCCAAGTATAAGGTTGTTGAGTTGTCAGCTACCAACTATTTGGCAAAATGAAATAGCGTGTGCAGTGGTATCCAACAGTTGCATCGTTGATGTAAAGTTTGGATATATGCAAAATGTGAAAACAAAATGAAAACTCCTTTCCGTATCAAATAAAAACGAGATTGCGTTGACATAAATTCTTATTACAAAATTTTCTTCCAATTTGCATTTTAAGAAATGTTGATTAAAAAATTCAAGAGTTACTGTATGGTCGTATGACAAATTATTCCATTGCTTTATAGACTCAAGCTATAAATAGGCTTCAGCAGATTGGTATTTGCTCAGGCTTGATAGCTCTTTTACAATGTAAAATAAGCTAAGCTCGACCGGATTTTAAGCTTATAAATTTCCAAGCTGCTTGCTGAGTTAATAAAGGGAAAATATATGGTAAATTCGCCAACACTTCTTGAGCTTCAAATTAAATTGTCAAAATCTGTAATATCAACTCTAACGATATACAAAAGTATCTTGAGCAATTTTTAAAGCTCATTTTAAGGTATTAAAATGCCTTAGCACATTAAAGCTTGGTATGTCTTCACCCTAACTCACTGACATTGTAACTTCAATAAATAGGCAACAACAATGAGCATTTTCCATAAGCGAATAAAAGAGAAGAAAGACCTTCCAAGATCTAGCTCCTCGTCCAGCTTTGGCTTTTGAAAAACAAGACCCACGTCTCCTGTATTTGGCAGCTTTCCCATCCATTTCCTTGATAAAATGGAATATGTTGTATCGAGCAAGAAATAAGTATGCAAAATAAAATACTCTGACAATAATTTCGAAGCCGCTTCACTAGCTTCCGCTCCATTATGCCCATCAAAAACCGCCATAATTCCAACTGTCACCTCCTTAATACCATCAGCACCTGATTCAACACAAAAATTCAGCACCAAAATTTTATCAGGAGACACATATTTCCACCCCTATGGCCCTACAGTTACTTAATTTATTTTACACAGATCAATTTTTTACCGGGAAAAGGAATACGGATGTCGAGAACGCATAGGACGCGATCCTCCTGAGACTTACGGCGCCCTTGGTGCATCGCCAATTGACAAGTGGCAGTCGGTGATTGGGACTGCTGTTTGGGGTCGGAGTTGTAATTTGAAAGCTTCCAGCGAGGGCATTTAGGGGATTGGAACACCGCCGGCGCGCCGCCTTCTCTGTACACCGTTAAGCAGGTCGCAGATTCGCCGGAAACACCAGTGATCACGCAAAGAATAAACCCTAGCAGCGAGAAGAATATGCACTTGATAAGGTTCATTTTCTGATTTTGAATGTGAAATTGGAATTTTGCAGAAAAAGAGTTCGAAAGAAAAATGATTCGCGCGGTCGATTTAAGACAGGCGAGTCTTTTATATGTTGTTGTTGTAGTTCCGGTTGACCCGAATGAAGTCGGGCTGAACAAGTAACTATTCTGCAATGAAAATTGCATTGTGAACCCATAATTTGTTTGATTGTATCAAGTTGGTCTATATACTTTTATCAAAGTATGTTCATTGACTTTTTATGTTTGCAGCACTCTATTAAAAAATTCGGTAGACACTAATAAAAATAAAACTTGACGACCATCATCTTTTAATTACATTAGTGAAATAAATGACGATCATCTTGTTTTTACTATCACGATATTTATTCAGCCATTTGAAAATGACAAGATTTGATGGAGTTATTTGATAGTAATTATTCAATGGGAAAATTGCAGCAATGGTTCCTAAATTTCACTTTTTTACGAACTTTATTCTAACCTTCAATTTGTGTTGGTGAAAGTTCCAAACTTTTGAAAAATTAGTAGTAGAAATCCAGAGGGATGGAAACCGTCCATTTGACCATTAGTTAACAAAAAAAATTAATTTTATCCAAATATAAGGAGTAAAATGGTAACTATACATATTTAACATAAAATAATTAAAAAAAATAAAAGAAAAGAAATAAGAAATTTGCCCTACCCCCGCTCCACACCCC
This sequence comes from Fraxinus sp. 1973-6204, assembly GCA_903798365.1. Taxonomy (NCBI): domain Eukaryota; kingdom Viridiplantae; phylum Streptophyta; class Magnoliopsida; order Lamiales; family Oleaceae; genus Fraxinus; species Fraxinus sp. 1973-6204. The sequence continues at coordinate 14,090 of CAIGRR010528715.1, forward strand.
ACCCCACCTTCATCTTTTTCCCTACCCCACCCACAATATCCAGCCAAAAGGCACCCAATAGGGCCGTCACTCGTCGGTCAAAAATTATGTAACATGTTAGGTACAAATAAATTTATCCAAATTAATCACAATCAACGTCGTCGTCTTTAACCGTTGGCGCCACTACTCCACCCACCCATTGCCACCACCGCAAACCATCATCAACCACCCCATCCCCCAACCAAAAATCAAATCAACGCAACACACCCAACAACTCGATTTGCCTTAAGAAGCAAAACCCATCAATTTCTACGATGGAGAAATTGGGGTTCTCCATTTTCATTACCTCTGGAGTTTCCTTTGGTGAATCTTTAGTCCTCCAGTCAAAAAGTGGAGCATTTTCTTTTTAACCTACAAAATGATAGGGAATTCACCCTGTAAGGCAGTAAGAAAACAACCTAAAAAACAATGCAAGAACAAAATAGAAAGCCAACTCCAATAATTCCAAGAAATCTTTATAGCTTGGATCTCAAAATCAACAAATGGACAGTATCCATTAAAGAAACTAGCACTAAAAACCATGTTTTTCCTCAATGGAATAACTCCCGAACCCGAATAAATAGCACACAATTTGTACACCAAACACAACAGAGAATAGACTTTAAACCGAAAATCCCTCACCACCATCCATTTAGGCGGCGGTGCCACCACCGGTATGGGTGGGAGTGGGGAAGAAGGAAGCGGATGGATTTCTGTTTTAAGGGTGCCGATCATCGACCTTTCTGTTTTTCATGAGAGTGGGTGGGGGTAGGGGGTGGGGTGGGGTGGGTATAGATTTCATTTTTGTTTTATTTTTTTAATTGTCAATATTTAAAAACATGCAAAGTTACCATTTTGTCATTCTTTATATTCAGGTAAAATTAATTTATTTTTTTTCGACGGTAAAATGGACAGTTTTCATCTATTTGGATCTTTGCTACTAATTTTTTAAAGGTTTGGGCCTTTACTGGCACAAATTGAAAATTATGGTAAAATCTACAAAAAAATGGAAGTTTAGGGGCGCTGCTACAATTGAACAAAATTAAAGAATAATTAGATAACTGACACTAAATAATAATATAATTATCGTGAATGAAATTTACACTTAAGCCCATGTTTGACCCCCATTATTTGATGTTATAATTTTTTGAAGTGNTTAGGGGCGCTGCTACAATTGAACAAAATTAAAGAATAATTAGATAACTGACACTAAATAATAATATAATTATCGTGAATGAAATTTACACTTAAGCCCATGTTTGACCCCCATTATTTGATGTTATAATTTTTTGAAGTGTTTTTTTTTTTTTTTTAAGAATGTGTGGTTGAAGAATGAAAAGTTTTTGGTTTATTTGTAATATTATTTTATTGAAAAAATGTGAAGTTAAAAAGAAGAGAGAGAGAGAGAGAGAGATGTATTATAAATTTAATGGGTGCAAAATGAGGGATAAGTTAGGTAGGTTCAGTAGAACGGACAAGTAAACCAGATATAAAGATAGCGACTTGGGTGGTTGTTTTCATTATGATAATATAATTTCAAGATTTCAATGGAACTATGATCGTTTATTTACAACAAAATGGTATACAAAGTCAATAGATCTCGAAGAATATAATAGGATTTATAGCTACACAAACTATTGAGAACAATTATATATCTGGTCCAAGATGAACTACTATAGTGAGTTTATTAAAAATTTAAAACCACTGAAGTCGGTATATGGTAAAGTAGCTCCCGAGTGGAGAACAACTCCTTTGACGGATGTTGTAAGGGTTCTATTTACGGTA
>CAIGRR010528722.1:0-15506 GCA_903798365.1 Fraxinus sp. 1973-6204
AAGAATGAAGAAAATGGCTGAAAAGGAAATTTTTGAAATTTTTATAACTAGGTAGCCACCCAATTATATTGTCCCGACTCTAAAAGGGTGTTCGCTGGGGACTAAAATTAGATTTTTAGTATATTAGTATATTGCGATAAAAGTTTTTGAAATGTGTGGTTGAAAAGTTGTGGGACCCGTAAAAGATGTGGTTATTATTGATTGCTTGACTTTTACTTGAATTAAAATCAAATTTTAATCCGGACTAAATAAGGGGCTAAACCTCAATAACATGAGCCAATTTTTATGTATGGGCGGCTGCCCCATTTTCTATTGGGTGCCCGCTCAGGACAAATCGGGAAAAAAATTGGTTTCGTAATTTGAATACAACTTTTATGAAATAAATCTTGGACGGTCTTTTAAAATCATAGGATTGTCTAGAAGTAACCACCACGCATTACAATATATTTTGAAGAACTTTTGGAGTAGAGAACAAGCGAAGAACCCAAAGATCGAAGCCAAGAACACAAGAATAAATTCAAGAATTATATTGGGTGATGTCGATTCTTCAATATTCTTTGTGTTTTCTTTTTCATAACATACTGGAATAGATTTATTTGTGTTAGGTGAACGATGAACTATGTAATATAAATTTTTAATCTTTAGTTTATATTCTTGACATCAAAAGCACGTTTTTGGATATTAAATAATTTATATGATTTTATTTTCTCTACAATTATTGTGCACGTTAATTGTGTGAATTGGTGGCTTACTTCATGCATTCGAAAGAAGGGGAATATGGTCGATATATATAAATTGTCATATGATCCGTATGAGATAAAAATATATCGCTATACCTTATGTGAATCTTTAAGTGTTCATAAAAACTCACGCATTCTTGTATGTTCGCATCCGTCATAGAGATATAGTCAGGTCATATATATGACAATATGTTTGACATTACTCTAGAAAGAGTGTTGAATAATTTAGAAACATTGATTCATCAATATTACTCCGTATTGTCAAAATGTAGAACTAAGTTTAAAATGAATTATTACATAGGGATTTGAAATTCTAGTACATTTATCATAAATTAAAACACTCCAACTTACATTTAACACCTTTTGCATTTAATTTAGTTAAATCATTTATAACTGCATACTTAGTATTATTTTAGTTGTAATTTCATTAAAACAAACATGTCATTTCATTCTAGTTTAGATTAAGGTCAAGGTAATAGGACTAATCAATTTTCGTGGGACGATACCTGGACTCAAAAAGTCTATTTTATTACTTGTTAAGAAACCGTACACTTGCATTGATTTTTATTCGAAACATATTTTCGTGAACGGCAATCATCAATGACCATGAATATCATTGGAGAATAGACGTTGATGCATACTCGAATGATGTATACATGCTCTACGAGCAAGAAAAGACATTAACTTACTTTAACTATAGTACGACTCTCGAAATATGCAATTCATAGCATGCCCTCACTTCCCTTTGCCGCTGACATAGACAGGTGCTAAGCACTATGTTGTTTCACTAAATATAATTATTCATTCAATATCCATATTTACGGACCATGGAAAGAGATTATTTTGAGATTGTGGAAAACAAACGAAAGGAATCAGCGGCGGCCATGAATACTCGTATGTTGCAGACAAGCTATATAAGCAAGAGAAGACTTTCACTCACATAAACTAGCACAACTCATGGAACATCTAGTTCATATCATCTGAGGCCTATGTGAGTTAGATACATGGGAATATAGAGTTATATGTTTGTGCTATGCCCTCTAACGCTTTCCACTTTTTATGCAATCTCTATATATTCTACATGTACTAGATCATCTGCCTCAAAAGATGTAACAAAACTTAACTTCTTTGTATTAGAATTATAGTACTCAATGAAGAGACTACTTTTGTATAATACTAGTTGCATCGATAGTACGTAGAGTCTAACACGATCAATTAAAATGTGATATTATGTGAGTTTGCAAGCTAATCTTAGATAGGACACAAATGTAACGACCTTCAATGCGTCAATTTCTATGACTATATCATGTTTACATTTGAGTCCACAAAACATTTCATAACACCTCTATCGTCTCCTTGCAAAGTTTCTCTTTACCTAAAAAAAAACGACAACCCAAAATTAGGCTTCGGCATGGTTCGAGTTGATTTGGTTTTGAGTCCAACCCATAACCGAAACTGACTTAGTCGGTTTGGATAAATTCCAATCCAAACCGACCCAATCCAATCATTGAAACCGAACCAAACCAAACCAAACCAAATCGGTTTGGGTCAGTTTGGACATTGGTGCGAGTTAAAAAAGATTACGTGTGTTTGTGTGTGTGTGTGTGTGTGTATCAATAATACATATAATATAAATGGTAGTGGGTTGATTTTTCCAAAATTATCCTATATATCTGATAGTTACCAACAAACAATTATACGAAAAATAAAAAGCAATGATACAATCTAAATTTGGAATTTATAATAAACACTTCTTCTTGCTTTCTTTTCTTTCGAAATTTGGAGCTTTTGTAGAAAAAAAATTAGACGGTAAATAAATTATTTAAGAAAGAATTATATTTGTGTTTTTATTTTTATCTTTTTAAAGTTTAAGAAGATGAATTTTAAAATGAAAAAAAAAAAAAAATTGTATTTGCGGGTTGGATCGGTTAACTGACGGGTTGGTTGCGGTTTGCCCGACTTTATAATGGTTAAAATTAACCGAACCAAACTGATTTTTTGGTTCAAACCAACCCAAACCGACCCGACTCGGTTTGGTTCGATCGGTTTAATCGTTTTTCGGTTTTTTTGCCCACCCCTATCCAGAATCTATGGTCTTTAACTGAATTTTCAGTGGTCAATATTTTGCCCCCAAAATTACTTAAGAAACACACAGGAATGGTGTCCATTTCCATCTCAATCAAAGCCCAAAAAAAGCCAAAGCAAAATTCATGGGCAAACTGGAAAGTTTGTTCAGATGCATAATCTTATTCATCCTCCTCAATCTTAAATTCTGAGAACTATCATGCCAACAGCCACCCAACCCTACCCCACCCCCCACGCGCCAAATCTTGCATATGATAGGATGAGGCACCCCACGTGGAATCCATAGCATTTTGGCATATGGATAACTTGCTAATGGAAGCATGGGCCTCCCCACCACAATCTACGCCTCATTTCAATCCCCATAGCCATATGATTTTCTTGAATGAGTTGCACAAATTGTAATAAAAAAATATAATAAATTTTAATTAATAGAAGTTCGAAAGGAGTTTACCAATTAAGAGAATGAATCCACTGTTTTGTGCAATTTATGTAAGGGCTGTACTAGTATTATCCTTCACTAGGCTGATTCTGCTCGATCATGCTCTCGCCTATTATCCAAGAAGGTTGAAAGAAAGATTTCAGCAAATGAAATTCATACGGAAAAGACCAATTAATTGGTTAAAAATGCTATATAGAACCTTTAGTATCTAAGCACTAATTTATGTGACAATGAGACACAAATCTTGAATACGAGGTAGTGAATTTTATAACAACATAGACTAATGTTTAACACGCTACATATCCTTATTAAATTTTTCAAGGGAAGCATTATTCTTAGTTGATCACAGGTAATTTAAAACGATAAACTAAAGAAAGAGTTTTTTTTTGCCTCGGATGCTGTATGGATATATTATTTAAATGTACATGCTCTGATATTTATCCAATTTGCTCTTGGCATGCCCCCTTCATCTATTATAAATAAAATGTTGTATTATTTCTGCAATAATAGAAAGATTAACAGAATGAAATGCTTAAAAAAGGGTAGATATGTTGCCAAAAATGGTCAATTGTGATCGTCTGAACCTGTAATCACCTCTAATGGGCAGGAGATCAATTATTAAAATACTACTGCTTTTAGAATTGTTTAAATTGTAAAATTTAACTGGGAAGGTGGGCTAGCTTTGAAGGCGGTGATCACCACTTTGAAAGGAGGAATGGAGCATTGGAGCTGAACTTTATTCCATGTTGGATTTGGGTTTTCAGTGGGTTCACTTGGGATTTCCAATTTTGAGCTTATAAAGTTGTTTCTGTTTCAGTATTTCAAGATTTCATCTTGAAGCTTGTTATCTGATTCTGAGCCTCTGCAAGCTAAAGAGAAGGTCAGTATATCCGTTTCTCAGCACTTTACTACTAGAAACAGGCTTATTTGTTGATTCATAATTGACCTGTCTTTGTTGTTCTGTGTTGGGTAAGTACTAGTCTAATTTTTAAAGTACAACAATCTGTATTGGCTTCGTTTTATTTGCAATCCATTTTAAGTGCTAATGTTTAGATACTGAGCTTAATGAATTACTCAAAAAGGGATTGATAATGTGATAATTGTACATTGAATTTGTCTATTTGAACCATGGTTTTGAACATGCAATGACTATTCATACGTGAGAATAGAAGCCCTTTGCTTGGGATTGATTTAGTAGTTACTTTCATATACAATAACATTATAATCAATTGTGGTCAGGCATATTCCTCCATTTAAATGGACAGCTATTGTGTTAATGGGATTCGTATGTCGATAGATGCTGTATTTAAGGAAGAATTGATGTAATTATAATCATAGATTGCATGTTCTTTCATAAGTTCACAGCTCTGTTGTGGAGATCAAGATGGTGTGCAATCACACCCATTATTTCTTCTGTTTCTTTATTTTGAATAGACTGAAATTGTTGGGCACGCTTCCTATATATTTGTTTCTCGATTATGGATTTATATTTTCACATATTATATTTGCTTACTTTTTCAGATTTGAGAAAAAAATGTCGTCTTCACGGCCTAGCCAGTCCTCAAGCAATTCAGCAAGATCAAAACATAGTGCTAGGATCATTGCACAAACTTCTCTGGATGCAAAGCTTCATGCAGACTTTGAGGAATCAGGAAGCTCGTATGACTACTCAAACTCGGTGCGTGGAACAAATGTAGCTGATGGAGAGCAGAGACCTAAGTCTGACAAAGTAACTACAGCTTACCTCCATCAAATACAAAAAGGGAAGTTCATCCAGCCATTTGGGTGTTTGTTGGCCCTGGACGAGAAAACATTCAAAGTTATTGCCTACAGTGACAATGCTCCCGAAATGCTGACAATGGTCAGTCATGCAGTTCCAAGTGTGGGAGATCATCCGGTTCTTGGAATTGGTGCTGATATCAGAACTATTTTCACTGCTCCAAGTGCGGCAGCATTGCAGAAGGCCTTTGGATTTGGTGAGGTTTCTCTGTTGAACCCCATCTTGGTTCACTGCAAAAACTCTGGGAAACCATTTTATGCTATAATCCACAGGGTAACAGGTAGCTTAATAATTGACTTTGAGCCAGTAAAGCCTTATGAGGTCCCAATGACTGCTGCTGGGGCATTACAGTCTTATAAGCTTGCAGCTAAGGCCATTAATCGCTTGCAGTCCTTGCCCAGTGGAAGCATGGAAAGGCTCTGGGACACAATGGTTCAAGAGGTGTTTGAACTCACCGGTTATGATAGGGTGATGATATATAAATTTCACGATGACGATCATGGAGAGGTGGTGTCAGAGATCACAAAGTCTGATCTTGAGCCTTATCAAGGTTTGCATTATCCAGCAACAGATATTCCACAGGCCGCTCGCTTCTTGTTCATGAAGAATAAGGTCCGAATGATTTGTGACTGCAGAGCAAAACATGTGAAAGTGATTCAAGACGAGAAGCTTCAGTTTGATCTGACATTGTGTGGCTCAACACTCAGAGCTCCACACAGTTGCCATTCACAGTATATGGAAAACATGAATTCGATTGCATCTTTGGTAATGGCAGTTGTAGTCAATGATGGGGATGAAGAAGTGTCTGATTCTGCAGAGACACAAAAGAGAAAAAGGCTTTACAGTTTAGTAGTATGCCATAACACAACTCCAAGGTTTGTTCCTTTCCCTCTCCGATATGCATGTGAATTTCTTGCACAAGTGTTTGCCATCCATGTCAACAAGGAATTGGAAATGGAAAATCAGATTCTTGAGAAGAATATTCTGCGAACTCAGACACTCTTGTGTGACATGCTGATGCGAGATGCACCTTTAGGGATTGTGTCTCAAACTCCCAACATAATGGATCTTGTGAAATGTGATGGGGCTGCTCTATTGTACAAAAACAAGATACACAGGATGGGATTATCACCAACTGACTTCCAGCTTCACGACATAGTGTCATGGCTTACTGAATACCACATGGATTCGACAGGACTCAGTACTGATAGCTTAGATGATGCGGGCTTCCCTGGGGCTCCTGCTCTTGGTGATGCAATCTGTGGGATGGCAGCTGTGAGAATAACTGATAAGGACTGGCTTTTCTGGTTCAGGTCACACACGGCTGCAGAAATCCGATGGGGTGGTGCGAAGCATGAACCAGGTGAGAAAGACAATGGTCGAAAGATGCACCCCAGGTCATCATTCAAAGCATTCCTGGAAGTTGTGAAGACACGGAGTTTACCTTGGAAAGATTATGAGATGGACGCGATCCACTCTTTGCAGCTTATACTTAGAAATGCATTTAAGGACAGGGATGCAGATGCCAAGGATATCCATACGAAACTGAATGACCTCAGAATCGAGGGAATGGAGGAGCTAGAAGCAGTGACAACTGAGATGGTCCGCCTGATTGAAACTGCCACTGTACCAATATTGGCTGTTGATGTAGATGGGAAGGTCAATGGGTGGAACACAAAGATTGCTGAGTTAACTGGTCTACCTGTCGATGAAGCAATTGGTAGGCATTTACTAACACTGGTGGAAGATTCTTCGGCTGATGCAGTGAATAAGATGTTGGAATTGGCTTTGCAGGGTATGCCTTTTACTAGTCTCTCTCTCTTTCTCTCTCCTCTGTGTGTGTGTGTGTGTTTGTGTGAGTATATGCACGCACACATAATGTGTTATTTCATTTTTTTTCTTCCACTTGTTCTTTCAGTTGTTTTAGCCATTTTAAGCACGAACCTTATAAATGAATGACGGATACCTTTCTTTTCTTAAACAGGGAAAGAAGAACAAAATGTGCAGTTTGAGATCAAAACATATGGGTCAAGGAGGGATTCTGGTCCAATCAGCTTAGTTGTGAATGCTTGTGCAAGCAGGGATGTCAGGGAGAATGTTGTGGGGTTATGTTTTATCGCCCAAGATATAACTATCCAGAAGAGTATTATGGACAAGTTCACCCGAATTCAAGGTGATTACAGAGCTATTATACAAAATCCCAACCCGTTGATCCCTCCGATATTTGGCACTGATGAATTTGGCTGGTGTATGGAATGGAATTCTGCAATGACAAAATTGTCAGGCTGGAGTAGAGAGGATGTTATTGATAAAATGCTTTTGGGGGAGGTTTTTGGGACACACAAAGCTTTCTGCCGTCTTAAGAATCAAGAAGCTTTTGTAAATTTTGGTATTGCTCTCAACAAGGTTTTAACAGGTCAAGAATCTGAAAAAGTTCCATTTGGTTTTTTGGCAAAGAGCGGGAAGTATGTGGAGAGTCTGCTATGCGTGAGCAACAAGTTATATGGGGAAGATGCAGTAACTGGTGTATTTTGCTTCCTGCAACTTGCAAGTCAAGAGTTACAACAAGCACTTCACGTTCAACGCTTATCAGAGCAAATTGCAGTTAAGAGATCGAAAGTCTTAGCTTACATAAGACAGCAAGTTAAGAATCCTCTTTCTGGGATTATATTTTCGCGGAAGATGATAGAAGGAACTGACCTGGATGAAGAGCAGAAAAAACTCCTGAGTACTAGTTCTCATTGTCAGCATCAGCTCAAAAAAATTCTTGATGACACAGATCTTGATTGCATCATTAATGGGTAAAGTTTATTTCAAGCTCCAGTTAGTTAGTTTTGCGCTTCTAAGGCATTAAGCTGGTTTGTTTACATGCTTCATCTGCTCTATGACCTTTTCTGCTATCTGATTACTTGGACAAAATCCTGCAAAATATCGACAATTTAGGTACACACTACCCATGTATAATACTTGAAAAAAATCAAAAGTGTGTTTCAGTGGTCGTTCCTTACTATTTTGGCTGAGCTCTACCCATAAAAATCCAAAGTAAAATGAGATTGATGTGTTCATTCAGTGTCTTGGACATGTTTCATCTTTCAGGGAGATTTACTGATTTGAGTCTCGATTGTTTTTCTGATTCATTGGGTCAAAAGGCTATCTATACTTTTGTTTGATCATGTAAAGTCCTCATTTTCTGTTAAATCATTTGTCCTCCGAAGGTGCATGTTATGCATTCAGGTCATTGCGATGAATGAGCTTTTTAAGTTATCTATATTTCGAAAGTAGATTTTATGTATCGATAGGTTATTGCAACCCCTGGATTCTTTTCTTTTTTCATCATTTCATGATAACACTTAGTAAACTTAAGCAATTTTTCGCTTGCTCTTGTTAGGTACATGGACCTGGAAATGGTGGAATTTAAGTTGCACGATGTATTGATTGCTTCCATTAGCCAAATCATGATGAAGAGCAATGGAAAGGGTATTATGATAGTTGACAATTTGGACAAAAATCTATCATTCGAAACACTTTATGGAGACAGTCTAAGGCTTCAACAAGTCCTGGCTGATTTCTTGTTAATATCAGTTAATTTTACACCGAGTGGAGGCCAGCTTTGTGTTGCAGCCAACTTGACCAAAGATTCATTAGGTGAATCTGTTCAGCTTGCTCATTTGGTATTCAGGTATGAGCAGGACGTGAACTTACAATTTTTTGCAGGTTTTTCTAGATTTAGAGGTTTCTCGTAATGCTTAATTTTTCATTCGTCTTATGCAGCTTGTGACATAATGCATGCATGTACAAGATTGCAAGTATACAAGGCATAAATGGGGGCTTTTGTTCCATTTCATTGGTTAAAATGTCCCTGACCCTCCTCATCTGTTAACATTATAATAGCTAAAGCATTTTCAGATTATTTTGGATCATTAGCACATAGTGAATTTGCCATGCTTCAATGATTCATAATCTTGTAGCTACTTACATACAAGACTGGCAAGAAAACTCAATTTCTTTGCTGCAGTGTAGCCAGCTATCAAACTAAACCATTCAAATGAAATTTTCTAAGGTTAAATGGATAGTGAAGGAAACTTTATTTCTGTCATTAGGTATATGCATTAATCAGATATTTGATATGGATCAAAGGATATCGAATAATGAGATATATTTATACACATATGGCAGATAGACTAGTATGTTGTTTGCTTTTGGCTAGATTAAAAATTTTTAAGCTCTATGTTTGGCACAGGATAACACATACGGGCATTGGGGTAACAGAACAATTGCTAAGCCAAATGTTTGGGAGTGATGCAGAAGCATCCGAGGAGGGCATCAGCCTGCTTATCAGCAGAAAATTAGTGAAGCTTATGAACGGAGATGTCCAGTATTTAAGGGAGGCCGGAAGATCAACCTTTATCATATCTGTTGAGCTTGCAGTCGCTAATAAACCTCGTGCATGAAAGTAATCTTGTGGGTATGGTAAAATTCTCGGTGACATAGGCGAAAATTGAAGTTCTATGTGATGCGACGTTATGCAATGTTCGTTTCTACTGTCTGACAAAGACGTCTTAGTTTTGCATAGTAAATATGCACAACTGTGTTTTTGGCAGACTTTTTTGGAGGAATTAATGGAAGTCTTCCTTCTATCTTTTAATTCTGTGGCATTGCAACTCATGATCAAACATAAAAAAAATTCTGCATACCATACTTTTTTGTTGTGTTGAAAGAATGATGTTCAACATGACAGTTAATTTATTTCATTTCTTTATCTGGTTTATAACGATATATAGCTTATGTTTGGTCTTCATTTTTTTTTCAAAGCTCATTTTCTCAAAACTTATTTTCATTCACATTTTCTCATAGAATAATTTTACACATAATTTTAATTTTTTTTCTTATTTTTTAACGACACATCCTCCAAAAAATCAGTATTCAAAAACCCATTTTCCTTCAAAAATGGGGCTTAAACAGGGGGATGGTATGATGATGAAATATTTAGAATAAATATTTTTTTAAGAATGTAAGTTGTAGTTTTTGACATTAATGTCCGCTTAAAAGTTTCAAATAAAATTGTTACAAGTTGATTCAGCCCCCCGTTTGACCCCCATTGACCTGAGATTTTCACGATGGTTGATTGTGCACTTATCATGATGATGATAAGTTCACATGGTCCAATTCGAACTTTTGTGGTCGTTTTGCTCAGTGTACTCTTCGATGTAGTTTAGTACCTCGAAACAAACATTCTCTCAATGATTTAATTTTTCGATGCAAATTTCAAACATCTAATTCAATTTCAACCCACCCCCACCCAAAAAAAAAAAATAAAATAAAAGGAGGGAAAAGCAAAAGAAAAGAAACAGAACAACACTATAGGTTGAAACTTTGAGGTTGTTAATTATGTCATTCTTGGTAGAACGTCACATACCAAGAAATTAATACATAATGGTCCTGAAAATTATGCTCAGTTAAATCAAGTACTGATTACATTCTAGATGCAGTGTTGCAAATTTCAAAATTCACCAACTGATGAAATTTTAAATAATGAATTTTGACTATGAACAGTTTGAAATATTATCTGTGCCATATGTACTTCAAATTTTATCAGCAATTACATTACTTTGTATCATAGATATTATTATTTGAACAATTAAAATTTATTTTTGTAGACAAGAGATTACCAATTCTCACACATGTATTGCAACATTTTCCAGTTTCCAAATAAAAGAAATCAAATTTGCTTTCTTTATTCCTGCACAACAAATCCAAGATGCTTCAATTTTATGTGGCAGCTAGAGACAACTAATTCTTTGGTGCAAGCCTGGACTTGATTTTCTCTACTTCCTTGGTACCAACTTGGAATGCCTTGGTCAAAACATTGTCTGGCACGGGTGGTGAAGCAGCAAACAATGTGACTGCTATGGACTGAGTTCCAGGTAACTGGCTGTTGAAAGCAGCAATTACTGCAGCCGGAACCTTGCCATCATTCTTCTGGAAATGGACTAGACCTTTGGGGAATACAAATATTTCACCTTTCTTAATGGACTTGGAGTAGAGGACATTGGCTGTGGTAATGAAACCAACGTTCAATTCCCCTTCTAGCACAAACACCATTTCGGTGGCACGCGGGTGGGTGTGGGGTGGGTTTAGGCCTCCTGGGGCATAGTCGATCCGGGAGAGGGACACGCCTAGAGTATTAAGGCCAGGGATTCTTTGGACATTGGCTCCAGTCACCAATGACCCCATTGAATTGTTGGTGGCTCCTGGATTGGCAAGCCCCGCAGAGAAGAAGTCCTCAGCCGTCACGTTTGACTTGCAAGCAAATCCATTCACCTTCACAGCTATTCAATGATACGAATGAAATTTCAGCTAGAGATATGTCAAAATAAGAATGCAAATGTAACGAAATTTTTTTACATATAAATTAGGCTGCACAAAAACTTGGGAAATGCTAGCATTTCTGTTTCGAAAACCAAAATGCTTTTGGTTTTCATTATTTTCAAAATATATTTTTCTCTTTTTTATTTTCAATCATACATTCTTTAATAAAATAATATTACATGCAAATTCAAAAACTGTCCTTATTTTTTAATTACACATTTTCCATCAAAATATTATTTCAAAATGTATTTTGGGCAAAAAATAGGGTTTGCAAAGACTCTTCAAAAGGTTTCCTATTTATTTATAATTTTAACAAAATTTCTAGACTTTAGAGAAACCTTTACAGAGACTTTTGACCTAATTATTCATATTAAATAAATTTGTGGGCTTCAACTACAATAAACTTAATCATACTATAAAAAATTAACGAGTGATTAGAGTTTAACTTAAAAGTCTAAGGTTGTGTTTGATAGGGCGGAAATTTTATGAAAAATGGAATTGGTTTTTTATTTTCTAACTTTTTAGGTGTTTGATAGGGTTAATTTTCTTGGCAAAATGTTTTCTCACCTCCCCACCACACGTGCACATTTTCAAAGATTTTGTGGAAACCCATTTCCCTCCTAAGTGGTGGGAAAAGGTTTTGGAAGTTCTGATTTTTTTTGGCAATGAAAACAAATTTTATCACTAATTGTAAAAAAAAAAAAAAAATCCTTTAATTGACAATTTCCATAAAAAACAAAGCCATACGAATACCAAAAGATCTAAAATTTAAATATTTTCCACGTGAAAAATTATATCAATCAAACACAATTAATTACAGTTCTCAGTAAAACATTTTCTAGACAATTCAATTCCATATAAAATATTTTCTTTCCATCCAAATTCCACATTTGCAGTCAAACGGATCCTAAATAGCTTAAAACTAAATATTAAATTACGTAAATAAAATAAAGCATCTCCAAAAAAATGGATGGAACAAAGGTATAGATCCAAGATTTGACTAGGTTTAGGTCATCGCGCAAGTTGCGTGACGCAAATATTCAATCCCAAGTGTGAAACCTAAATGGTTTAATGAGAACAATGCTATACCACATGTTAAATGTCTTACCGATATTCATCTCTAATCAAGTTGATCGTCTCTCTATGTTGTAATAAGACAATTGTCACATGATTCAAAGCCTGTTTGTTTTCAATTAAAATTAGATTTTAATCTAAATCAAAGTCAAATAATCAATATTAACCATATTTTTCATGGATCCCACAACTTTTCAACCACATATTTCAAAAAATTCTATCACAATTTACTAAAATCTAATTTTAATTCCCATCAAACAATCCCTTTTGGGATATATTTATATTCATTGGACAACGGTGACCCAATTATCATCATTGTTTAGTGTAGATTAAAATCAAATTTTAAGTGAATTGTGATAGAAGCTTTTGAAAGATGTAGTTGATATTGATTGTTTGATTTTGACTTAAATTAAAATCAGATTAAAATAGCCAAACAAACCCTTATTGTTTAATGTCACGTGAACTATATAGCATAACTTTTCAAACGAGGTAGAAAACTAGCTACACGAGAAAAGTAAAATCAATCCAATGGAGCAAGAAAAAGTGTAAAGAAAAATAAAGATAAGCCAAAATTGACATATATACAGAGACAATATCAGTTATTATACGAGTATAGAAGTTCTTATTCATGCAAGAAATTTCAACGAAATAATCGAACTATGACTTTCTACGATACATACGAAAGTGAGAATTTTTGTATTTAAACGAATACATACCAGAAGTGAGATCAGCAACACAAAGATCTTGAAGCATGTCTGGATCAGCAGACACACTGATTAAGACTGTGAAAGCCATCATTCCTAATAGAACTCCACCAAAAGCAGCCATGGTGCAGAAGATTATATGTATTTATGGCTGGAAAGGGAGTAATAATAAGCCAATTACAGGAGAAGAGAAAAGTTGGGTTATTTATAATAGGGAAATGAAAGACCTTAGGTGAGATTTCAAATGTTTGTGTATACGTTTGTGTGTGCGTAAGAGAGAGAGAGAGAGAGAGAGAGAGAGAGAGAGAGAGAGAGAGAATATTTGCAAGGGAGCACAAAACATGCCTTCTTAGACCCAAAGTGAAGGAAGAGGATGAGTAGAGGACTTTGGAAGGGGACCCACCATTCTTTGACCCTATTATTACCCTTTGTTAATCTTCTCCGAGTATACAAGATTTGTCAAACAATTTTTCCTAATCAACTACCCATGCATTTAGGGCTGGACAAAACTCTCGAATCGAATCGAACCGGATCGAACCAAACCCGAACTGAACTAAACCGAACCTAATGGGTCTTCATAAGTTAAATACTCGAATAGGTATTTGAATCGAAAATCGATAAGTTTGGGTTGGTTCTAGATCATGAACTGAAGAATTGAATCTAAATATTTTTTTAAAATTTTTTATATTGAGTTAAATAAATTATTTATATTTTTTTCTAAACAAATTAGCAAATTAACTAATTTAGTGATTAATGCTCCAACTCTCAAGTCAAGTCCATGCATAGCCATCCCAACTCAACCCAATTTCTAATATCAATTTTTTGTTCTAATTCTTTGATTCAATTATTAATTTCATTGTTAGCTCAAGATTTAGGTCTTTTTAAGTTTTTATAATTTTCTTTCCAATTTCATACTTTTATTCGATAAGCACGTGTTCACTAACCCCAAATCAATTGATAAATTGAAAATCTACATCTACATGTCCAAATCGAAGCCGCTGACTGCCTAGTCCGACTTCCCCTCTCCAACTGCCCATCGAAGCTACGAATGAATATGCCATTAGTTATATTTATGTAGTGTTGCTGTAAATGTTAAAAAAGTTAATTATAGTACGGAACTGAACAAAATCGAACTGAACCGTACCAAACTGAATGGGACCGAACCCGAACGATTCCATAATTATATTTGGACCCGACGATTCCATTTATTAAATTCTTCATAACTGAACCATGTCCAGCCTTACCTTAATCCTCTTCAAAGGACTCTGCTAAAATTTATTAAGCTCTTGTTTGAACCCCATTTTGAAAGAAAAATACATTTTTGAATAGTAATTTGAAGGATGTTGTTAAAAATGAAGAATTTTTTTTTTCGATTTACGTGTAATATTATTTTATTGAAGAATGTTTGATTGAAAATAAGTTTTGAAAAGAAATGAATTTTTGATAAAATGAGGCTCAAACAAGGACTAAGCTACTTTTGATTTTCAAAGATTCTAAGATTTGTGTACTTGTAAGCATTTTTATAGATCAAATATGGCTTAAAACTTCATTTGGTTGCCTATCAATTGCTAGCTACGATTTTCCAATGAAAATACAAAGTATGTATAAGACCAAATTAAGCACATTGTAAACAATAGCATTTGTGTGGAACAATGTTGTATTCATGTGTACACCAACATTGTCATAAGGAATATAATCCGGATACAGTGACAGTCGTGACTTTGACAATGTGTAAGGTGGCACACATTTTTGTCATTGATTTCAACAGTACTTAAAACAATCAATGACACAAATTTTTACATCTCACAGTGTCAACATAATGTGCACTTTGAATGTACAAATAGCACATTCCTAAGGAATAACTAATTCAAAGTTTTTAGCCACCTCGGATGTTGACATATGCTTTGTGAAGCGCTAAGGTAATGTTCAAATCTCAATATACAATACTCCCAAGCAGGCCCTTAGGAATAGCTGGGAATATTTTGTAGTTTTTTAACAACTTTAGGGCTAAAAAATAAATCTCTATATTTTACATGGACCGTAGGAGCAAATAAAGGAATTTATTTTATTTAACCCAAACTCCGTAGTGAATTCTGTAAATAGGTTGAGGATTTTACGTTTTAAAATGGAGGAACTAGCGTATTTTGGGTGAAGGTTGACCAGTGGCGAACGGCGAACCCAGCATTGAAACTCAGCCCGGGTAGACGTTGACCGGTCAACATCGACAATCAGCGATCGTAAGAGCGAGATCGTTTATTAATATTTATCCCTAATTTCCTAAAACCTAAATTCACAAATCACAAATCAAAATTATA
>CAIGRR010528840.1:0-11057 GCA_903798365.1 Fraxinus sp. 1973-6204
ACTCACATGCTTGTTGGTCCCCAAACTTTCATCAATTTGCCGATTTATGCTTATTTCTTTTCCAATTGCTTCGAAACAAATCCAAAACTGAAATAAGATAAAAATACCCTAAGTTAAGTAACATTCAATAATAAAATGACACATAAGCTTAGTAAAATAGCCCCGAATAAGTGCCCAAAAATGCACTTATCAAAACCATTGCCTTCACCGTTCCTAAGCAATTACAATCTTTTGTCACAATTCAATTTTGCTCAACAATTAAATTTCCTTTTTCAATGTGTTGCACACATACTGTCTCTTAAAGCCATCGCCTTTACTATTCCTAAGCAACTACTATTTTCCTTCCCAGTTCAATTTTTCTCCTTTTTTCAATATGTTGCATGGACACTTAAAACATTTAAGAGAGAGAGGGAGGGGGCATGGGATAAGGAAACATGCCCAGAACGTATAATTTAGGTTTGGAAGTATCAATTTCATCGAGAATTCGAAAAGTCTTGTTTCGTGGATCTGATACACTCTTGACTTTCCTCGCTTTATTACTAGCATTTTGCTTTTCTTTATCCACCATTTCACCACTAAGCATTTCCAAGTTTATCATTTATTTTCACATTTATACAATTGGTGAGTTGAACATCGAGAACTTCTATTGATGATGAAGAAGAAGTAGGCGACTACAGGTGGAGAAGAAAATGTGGCTACGCAGCGGAGGACACGGTTGTAGTGGTGTTGGAAAGAAGTGGAATTTTATGGTGGTTTGAATATGGGTTACTATTGTTTGAATATGCTACAATGGAGTGGTAGGGGTAGATGAAGGAAGAGTGAGAGAGGGAGTTATGGTGGAGGATAGAGTATAATGAATCATCATTTTCTCCTTTGGAGCTTTCTCCAATCTGCTATGGGTTTGGGGGTTGGATATGGACGTGATTACTACGTGATTTATAGTTTTAATTAAGTTTTAAGTGTATGAATCAAATATCTTATTTTTTTGAGGTGTTGGACCTAATTTTCCCTTTTTTTAATGAGGAAATATCACCAGATAACTAATATATATAAATAATTTCGTTTTTACATTTCAAATCCATTTTCGTCAAATATACTACGATATGTAAAGTATTTTGTAAAAATGAAAAGTACTCTAATTTCAATATTCAATTTTGTAAATGCTTAATTTTATCCACCAAACAAGCCATTTATTATACCCCCAAATCACGCCCACAGTAAATCACCCACCCCCACCCTACCCATCCCACCCCACCCAAATCACGTCCACAGTAAAACCTCTCTTTACCTTTACCATTGCAACAGCGAATAGTAATCATCCCCAAATCAAATCCAGAGATTCATTTCAACAAGCTACGCTGCATCATCAAATCATATTTCAAGCTCTATTTCATCCTTATTCTCAATCCCAAAAATCATCTCTTCCAACTGTAATATCGTGATTCTGCTCCCAATACTTCGATATATAAACCATAACGTATAACAATAAAACCACAAACCCAAGTTCGAAATACAGCGTACCTGCAACATAGACCGCATTTGTTGATACTGTAAGCAGAAGATGTCATCACCAATTTCAAGTTTAGCCATGGGGTCGTGCAAGAAGAAGAAAGTTGTTCAACAAGAACTGTCCACAGGGAATACTTCCAGTCGTTTGTCCATGCGTTCGGATAGGCATCAGGCAGAAAATGCAGGTAATACATATAACCGAACAACAACTCATCCACCTTACCTGGGTTCTGTCTGGATTGCTTAAACAAGCCTGCCCACAAGATCTAAGCAGGCTATTTCTACGAAAAGAGATGGTGTCCACACTCCATCTGGACTTGTGACTCCAAAGGTAACCGAGCAAATAAAAGTAGACATTGTGCAGACCCCATCCAGGCGTATAACCAGGTCGATAACTATATTATCTGACTCGAAGAAAGGGATAGATGGACATTCGGATATTGAATGCTCAAATTACATTGCAGACAATGACACTCAAATGCATCACATAAAGAAATGCTCCAAGAGGAAATTGAAACTATACACATCGAATCTAGCTATAAGAAGAAGAAAATGTCCATAATCCATAAACTATAGGCAAGTCATGTTAACACTCAGTTATTATGTGGCCCAACATATTGCTCATGTTATTGGATATATGCAAATAGGGAAAAAATAAGTAATTAAAAAAACTCATGGTGAACATTTAATATATTTTAGCATACAGATAATACACGTACAATACATTGACGGAATCAGTTATAATGTACATGAAATATCAACAGATAATACACAGACAAAATCAATATATTACATGTATTGGTAATCCACATTTCTTTTGTGTATTCGATATATACAGTTCACACACTGTCCATAATTTGAATATTTACGACCACAGTAGTTTCACTCTTGAATTTTTAAACTATACAACTTCATGCTACAATAAAGTGGATACTACATCCCTCGGGAGAACAGATTTGGTGGAAGCCTGAACGTTTTCTTCAGGAAGAAAGTTATCTCAAAATTGAACACTAAGATGACTGCGTCACAGAAGAATTTGTTTAGATGAACCTGTTTTGGGCAATTCCTAAAGCTGAACGAGTTGCAGTTACAACACGAGGTTATTCACAATTTACTATTAATGGAAGTACGACAGTCCACACATGATGAAATGTGGTTCATGATTGTTGGCAAACATATCAAGTTTTCGATATATGAGTTCGCTCTTGTTACCGGGTTGAAGTGTTACTGTGATGATAACACTAGCATGTACACTGTCGGTCATAGTCAAATTAAGCACATGCTCTTCAAACATCAGAAGCGGGTGTACAGAAAAGACATTGAAAATACTTTCAACAGCCTCACTGCCGTAACAGATGACGAAGATGTGGTGAAGTTAGGAATTCTATACGTGATTTCGAGTTTCCTATACACATCGACGAGTGGGTTTGTTGTAATAGATGAGATAATGACATTCGTCGACTCCCCACACATGGAAACATTTTCGTGGGGAAAAGAACTTTTTCGAATCACGTATAAGTACCTGAAGCTTGTACTTGCCAAGCCGAACCCTAAAATCGATGATCCCAAGGGAACATTGTCATACAGACTACATGGATTCCCTCTTGCATTTCAGATATGGATATACAAGTCTATTCCATACTTGTCTGGGAAGGTTTGTACAAGAGTCAACCGTACCTTTCATCGCATTATCAACTGGAGTAATAAGGACGAACGTGTGTTATCTGCAAACAACGATAAGATATTATTTAGTGTGACTGAGGTATGGAATGTCATTACGTTCATGCATTTCATCCAACTTTATATTCGTACATATGAATTTTTGAGATTGTTATCCTGAATATAAAAATCTAAAAAATCATAGTGTCTAATATGCATAACTCTGAATAATTTTTTTACAGGTTGAAATTGTGGTGCTCATTCCAATCAAAGATGAGAAGGTGACACCTTACTTCTAGGGTTTAATGGAAAGGGAACGCATGACGATACCGTCATCGATTCCTGCAGGCGCTGACCTACTCAACGATCTAGGACTCCAAGCAAAAAACCACAATTATGCAAGTTCTTCTAATCCTCCATTCATGTCATGCTACAATGACATAGCAAATGAAAACCCAAGAAATAGGGAGGTAAGATTTGGAAAACGATATGTTTTTAATGTTAATACTATACACATACCCCAGACTAAGCTATATTTCAAACTGTGAAATTATTATCTACAACCACCTATAATCGAAGTTCTTGAGCATCTCATGAATCAAATGGTTAAGATAAAGGAATCACAAGCTCAGATAATCGGTTCTCAAAATGAAATTAAGGCAAACATGACCCGACTCGAAAAGTCTGTGGATTCCAGATTCGAAATGATTTTACAAATGTTTGTCAGAGCGAAAAAACATGCATCAAAGGGTTAACAGACAACAGAAGCTAACGTTACTCCATCTAATGAAGCAGTCACACCCAATAATGAGGTACAGTAATATGATTTTTTTTATCACTAAATATTTATATTATGTAGTATAAAAACAATGTTTCTCGAAGCATGTCACGAATCAACGCAAACACGTTACCCAAATCAGCGATGGATTGCGCTCCAATGTTGTCATGCAGTCAACACCGGTTGACACGAACATAAAAAAATTGTCCGCAACCCTTCCCCTACGGAACGTGCTATCAATGGAAATGACACAGTTCCGAACGAAATGATTGATGACATAAACTACACAGAGGAGGATCTCATTCAGGTGGATGAAATCATAAAGAGTGCAAGTTCGATGAAATCTAAGCATGAACCTCAGGTATCAGATGTTTGTTGTGGACTTTTTTTTTATAATCACACGTGTACATGTCATATTTATATCAAGTTTCGACTAACGAAACATACATTAGTATATATGTATCGGCATCCGATAAACCCACGACAATAACAATTAAGACGCCCTGTATTTTATCAATGTCCACAGGTAACCGAGAAAATGACAGAACATATGTCGACATCGATGTTGGCGAGAAGGCAACCTTACACGTAGCTTATCCAATTGGAAACCAAAGTGGGAGCTATACGATGCATTCGAAACAATCTTGTCAGGTATTGGAATCCACATTTGACGAAACATAGCAGATTTCTATCCAGACTGATCAATGACATGAATGAGCACTAACATTTCTACCTCATTTTGTCTTTAATTTATGGATTACAACCCCAGGTAATAAATCAGCTTCAATCATCCTTGGTTTTCTTTTATAAATATACATTCCAACACATGAATTATTGCCTGTGATTTATGGATCCAATAAAATATAATGAATTCCATGGTTTTGAAATACAGGGAACATCGACGATAATTACTTCACATTATATGCATTTAAAGATGATATGGTGATCCTCGATGAAGAGGATGTTCACGTATTTGAGGAATGGTTCGTCAAAGGTTACAAACCACGATACACGTATGATTTTCTAAATCAATCCATATTTTGTTTATGTTATATTTTTAAACTGTATATCTAAGGATGAGATAAACTCATTACTTCATTAGGAAATATAAGTTTCAACCATCAAAAGACATCATCAATCCACCTTTTCAATTTGGCCCTTACACTGTTGAAACTAAGACATGGTGGCACGAGCTATCTTAGCACAACATATTTCTAAGGGACTCGGTATGAATATGACATGTAAATCACATATTTGTTTAATACTATTTCATATGGAATGAGTATTAACTATCTTCATTGGAATAAATGTTTAATGCAGCACATAAATACATGTTTCTACTATTTTTGGAAGATGATAAAATTCAGTGACGTGATATCCTACAACGAGACCACCACAGATTCGTTTTTTGGGGTTGATTCTTCAGGCAGCTTACAAGACTGACAGGGATGACATACACGCAATTAGCAACTTCAGACCTCTAATACAGTATGCAAGTGGGGATTCATTGCACTGCAATACAAACTGGTCCAATGTTGAACACGTTCTCATACCTATCCTGATAGAAACGAAAGGGCATTGGATCCTTGCCGACTTCGACATTAAAGATAAGTCTTTATACGTATACAATTCAAGTCGGGTAACGGTTAGAGACAGGATGGTAATAGCAGACGTTGAAGCATTTGCCTACGTTCTTCCATGTCTGATGGTAAAGATCAATGCTTGCAAGGCTACTGTTGTGAATTCAGTCGAGAAGGTCGAACCTCTATTGGTGAAGCTAGTTATCGACATTCCACAAGACGATACTAGGTATGTATATGATGTATTCATTCATTATTACGAGATGTGTTATATTACACAAATAGGGTGCTTGTCAAGTTATAGGTCGGCACCTAACCAATTTTAAATTCAAACACTTGCAGGCACAATTGCGGTCTATTTGTGATTGAGTATGCATACTATATTATTCACCACAATATAATTAGGATGGTTGACAATTTCGATGCTATAAGTTCAAGACTCCATATAGCAGCTCAGCTTTTCAAGCACGGGTGTGAGAAACAAATTGAAGATTATGAAACTGACTTCGATCTCGTGCCACGCAGCGTCGGAGGGATAGGAAGTCGAAGGGCATGGTTATTGCCTAGATGAAGATATAATCTCTATCTTTATAATTTTGGAGTAGATTTTTGTGGAACGAGGTCTTGTTTCATCTTTTGTCCAGCTTAAAATTATTATCTTCAATGGGTAGATTCGGTTTTGATGCTTTTGGAATTGTTTTTGG
Organism: Fraxinus sp. 1973-6204; assembly: GCA_903798365.1. NCBI lineage: Eukaryota > Viridiplantae > Streptophyta > Magnoliopsida > Lamiales > Oleaceae > Fraxinus > Fraxinus sp. 1973-6204. The sequence goes on from CAIGRR010528840.1 coordinate 6,231, forward strand.
AATGTCAGGTTGACACATTTTAGAATTAATAAATTTAAACTTATGGTTATCTTCATCATTCATTTTTTTCGTACTCCCCTATTCGCTCATCTTGAATCATGACAGGCAATATGTATTCAGAAATGTCTAATACATTCGAAGTGGTAATTCTCAATCGTTGATGTTGCGTTGTGAAATTTAGATTATTTTGCATGTTAATGTCCTTTGAAGTTTTTCATATTACAGCATGTGGTAATGTTTGAAGACAGCAGGCTGTTGCACGGTAATGTCTAATGTTTTCTGGGGTATAATTGCTATGGGCATAAGCAGTCACTTCTTTGCTGGCCCAACTGGGACTATTCCACTTCCATTGACACGAAATCATGGTATAGACAAATTAAAAGGATCGTTGTAAGACCCAGATATTCATAATCTTGAGGGTTTAATCTCACAAGCAACTACCTACTATAATTAATTGAGTCATTTTTCGAAATGGAGATAGTTGAAGGTTTCAATTCATCCAAAAGTCTGTAGCATTGTAATGTCTTAAAGAAGTTTTCATTCCTGTGCATGGTAATGTCTAACATTTCTGTTCAGCAGGCTCCAAATGTTTTAGGGGTGATACATGTACATCACATTTGACGCCACAAATTTTGCGCAATATCAGTTTCCTAAAACCTTGGATATGACACTCCAGAAATAGCAAATCATCACACATGGGGTAAATTACACAAAAGTATATAACATCAAACTTGTAAATGGAAGAACAATCTTATTACAATTTTATTCAGCAGTGAAGTACATTTATTTCCCAGAATGAAAATTGAACGAAATAATATCCATGATTCCAATTGAAATTCAATACATCCATGATTCCAAATGAAAGTTAAACGACCAATGATATCCGCTAAACCCTTTTTTCACCACCCACTTACGCTTCCCCAAATAACTCAAAGGCTTCGGTTGTTTACATGTTCTCCTATTGTGACCTGAACTGCCACACCTTCCACACCTAGTTGGGTTGGAAAGTTCAAACCTTGTTCTTCTCCTAGCCTTTCTTGGTCTTCCTGGCTGCCTCTTCGAGAGGTGCTAAGAACCACGACAAAGGTATTTATCTACTTTCCATTGGGCATGGTCCCCAAGTAGTACTATGAATCCAGCGTATCATGCCATGTAACCATCCTTTGTGTGGTATTTTGAACAATAATGGTACGATGTTCACCTCTCTTGCCAATTACAGCCATTCCGTGTTGGCATAGAACCCCGTCACACTGAAATCTGTTGCTCGTGCATGTCATCAATTTCAAATCCACCACATGCTGTGAGTTATCATCTGATACTTGGTACAAGAAGTCATTTGATGCTGACACCTGAGTTTTAAGATAATGAAAGATTGAATAACAATTAGTGATTTGAATCATGGATGTATAAGTACTCAATAGATCGGTACAGATACATTTGAACATTCATCAAGTGAATTTACCTTTACACAGGAATGTTCGAATATCAGATAAAGAGATTAACATTTCTATAAGGTAATTTTGAGGAATAAAATCGAACCTTAAGCTTCAGTAACCACATTGTATTACTTCTCAACAACTGCTCTGGTTTTGGCAAGTCGTGTGAAAGTCGATTCGACGAGACCCCTGTTCTTTGAGAACCACGTCTGCAACACGTGCCTCGACGATTCGAATAGATAATCAATGGGGCAATGCTTAAATGTTTGTCATTGCATTCACCGATTCAACGATGTTTGAAGTCATACATGTAAATCTATTTGTACGAGAATGTGACATGGACCATTTATCAAGTCCTACTTTTACCTGCAATCAACATGTCGGGGAAAGAAATTATAAAATCAGATGTTAGAAATTCATTTGTGCAGTCTCAAAATATGAAATAATATTATGTCCACAGACTTCAGTAGGTGTTGAATTATCATGGTCATTGGTACGTATATCAAACTATTACGTATGTGTGAGCTGCTTGAAGCGGAAAAAAAAGCGGGATTTCAAGAGACAAGTCTAATACACGGGAAATGCATTATAATTGCATGAAAGCACTGGATCTGAAATAAGTCTATCATTATCAAATGCTAAGGCACAACCAGAATTAAAACTTATTATTATCATGGAATTATTGAAGATAGTGTGCGATTGTTACCAGATCTGTTCTGATCTCCTTGTTAATCTCATCGAGTTGTTTCATGTGATATTCGAAGTCTTGCTTCATGTATGCTCTCGCCGCTGAATTGAAAGGCCTTGTAATTTCGCTTGCACACTTGCCGAATGCTTTTCTCAAATTCTACAACAGATGGTGTGCACAGAATCCGTGATGTACCCCCGGGTAAACCTCATTAACAGTGTATTCGATACTTTGGTGGCGATTTGAGACAATACACATATCATCCCTCTCCCCATATGCTTCCTTAAAACGACTAAGGAACCAACTCCAAGAGTCATTGTTCTCCGAATCCCCAACCCCAAATGCCAGAATAAATATAGAATTATTCGCGTCCTGGGTGCATGCAGTGAACAGGCTTCCGCCGTATCTACCGGTGAGGAAAGTTGCGTCCACCACCACGATGGGCTTGCAATAACTCCATCCTTGTATGGATGCACCCAAAGACATGAAAGCATATCTAAAATGTCCATCACCGTCAATTTCTATAGCTGTTTTTGTACCAGGATTCTTATGTTCTAGCTCATCTAAGTACATTGGTAGTCTAGCATATGACTGATTAGGATCCCTCATAACCTCTTCCAATGCATGTTCACGAGCTCTCCACGCCTTACCGTAACTTAACGGCAACCCGTATGTTGTTGCCATATCGTGAATGATATCGATGGGCATGTAGATTGCCTTTGCCGATGTGTATTTATGCTTTATGAATTCACCGATCAATGAACTCTTGGCTTGTCGATGATCTCGTATAACTGTATCCATTTGGCAGCTATGTCCACTGTGTATATAACGGACCTTGAACATTTCTGTCTTACCCATCCTTGAAGATCTAAATTTCCATTTGCATCCTTCTCCCCGACACTTCAACACGTATTCACGATTGTCAGACTTATACACGCTGAACTGAAAGTTATTTCGTATTGCATAGAGTGCAACGCTACTCTTCATCACATCTTTATCCCCGAAAACCTGGTTTTCTGCAACACATTCTTCACTGGGTTTAGAAACCAAAGTGTACATCTCATCGTTGTCCTCTTCGTCATCGGGCAAATCATTAAAATGCATGCTAGTAGCAAACTGATTAATTGCAGTAACCGAGGTTGTTGTATCTATTAAAAGGGGACGTGTTACTGCAGGTTCCATTACAGGTGCAACATGTGACTTGGCAGTGTTAAAAACGTGCTCAACATCAGTACTAAGTGCGTATGCCGTTAACCGGGATCCTTCCTTTTGAGCTCCATGTAGAAGAAAAGTGAGTTGTCATTTTCAATCCGTAATGGTGCCATGTTTATACCAACATCATATTCTAGTTTCAAGATAGCATCACTGGAACTGATCTTCATTTCCGCCAATATCATCTCTATAAGATCCACATACGTGGTACCACTAGGCACAAGAAGACCAAACGTTCTCGCATCGCACGTAACGAAAACATTGACTGATTCCATCTTTACAAACAAACAAAAGTATATGACACAACATAAGGTGATATGAACAGGGAATAAATTTTTTTCTCACATATCGCACATTAGGTGATAATACGAAAACATTTCGATGTGCCTTCAAAAAAAAATCATCATATGTCATATCAGATCCTCAGATTCATTATAACAGACAACAAAATTTTTTCCTCTTCAATCAGGCCAAAATAAAGATTCAAATAAAAATGATATAGATGAAACACTCATATCTAATTTCAACAATTTACATTAGCTCATCATAATCATCAATATTACACGTAGTATAAATCAACGGAATAATACAATGCACACTATTATTGGCGAATTGATTAAGCATCACCCGAAACGAAAATAATCTTATATTTGCAAAAAAAATGTGCAAATCAGGCATCGAGGTCTTCACACCAAAACACACACAATATCTTCTACAGTGCTATGTTAAGTACCTTATGTGTCGGAGAAGGTAAGGATACTGGAATCTCCAAAAAAATTGGCCTTTTCCCAGACGTGCTGAACTAAAATTCGAAAAAAAAAACGGATGAAGGCGATATTTGAGTACGAGTTCTTTGCTGTGTTCTTCAAATCAGGTATGCATATTCACTTCGTATTCGAGTTAATAGGAATACATTTGAATTTCAAAACCCGTAATCTCAGCTGCCCAACATTGAAGTCTTACCCCGTGACGTTGGTGGGAGCTTCGTCGGTTACAAACCCAGATATGGAAAGACCTAACGTAAGTAAATCAAATCATTTTATCCGTGTAATTAGTAAAATGAACTTTACAATTTAAATTACAGTAAAATATGGAATAGTTTATAATACACGTGTAGTTATGAAGATTTCCCTTTTTTAATTTGGGATCTTTTTTGGCCCTTTTGTTTTGGGTTGGGAGAGTTGGGCCTTTGTTTTAAATATTAGGCCCAATAATTGGCCAATCCATGGTCCATAGTACCCGGTAGCCAGTTTGTAAGCAATTACCAAACGTGAAACGTCCAAACCCTTCACCTTCAAACTTCGCCGCTTTGGTCGGTTATCCACTTCTTCTTCTCTCTGCTCTGCTGCTGGCTATCTGCGAACTACCCAGACGTGACTCGTGAGACGACCAGACCTGTCGCCGGTTTCTGTTGCTGCTGCTGAGATTACGTGAGATTCATTCATCTGAATCGTTCAATAATCGATTCACGAGGTTAGTTTTTTTTTTTTT
>CAIGRR010528849.1:0-11188 GCA_903798365.1 Fraxinus sp. 1973-6204
CAAATATCCAAAACATGTTTTTATTGTCAAGAATGTAAAAACTAAGAATTAAAAATCATAAAATTTAGTTCATCGTTCTCCTAGCACAATGAAAACCTAGCCTAACATGGATAAATTAAAATAAAAAAGAAAATATTTAGGAGAAGACATCACCCAATTCTTGAATATAAAGCTTGAAATCTTGGATCTTGGAGTGAAATTCTTCGTCCTTGCCTTCGTTCTTTCTCAAAAAGGTCGTTTTTCTCTCTAAGAAGGCGTAACAATTCTGGACGAGTTTATGGTTTAATAAAGTCCCAAGATATCATTCCATAAGTGGTTGGATCGGAAAAGGAAACAAAATTATCGTGCGCCAGAAATATGCCTTGCGATAGCAAGGTATATTCCCATGATATAGCATGGGCAAAGTAAATGCTTCTTGAAAATTTTTGTTGAGGTCTGGGTTATAGTAAGGTGTATTCCCATACTATAGCATGGTCGAATTTTCGCTTCTAGTGCAAATTGGTCCTCAATCTTCTTTTCATTCCACTTTTAGCTTTTCTTCCTCTTCCATATTAGATCCTTAGCGCGATTCCATGCTTGATTCATCGTTCGGGTCAACTTATGAATAATTGCAATTTAGTCCCCGAACTTTCATTTCCTTCCATTTTGGTCATTTTCGCCTTTTTTCGTGCACATTTCATTACTTCCATCAAAGTAGGCCTACAAACACAATTTACATCGAATTAAGCCATAGTCAAGCATTTATATCAACAATTAATCATGTTTTGTCGTATAATTAAGTGCGCAAAACGCACTTATCATGTTACAAACAGGAGCTAAAGAAGGAATCCATAAAAGAAGAGTGTAGAGACATGCTTGTCAAACAAGATCTTGTAAAACTTTTAATTCAAGTCACACACTTGTAAAGATGTTGATGTACTTTTTACTATGAGACACACACCTATAAAAATATATAGTTGTATTTTGTAAGAAAAGATGTGATATCAGCATCTATTTCCCTAAAAATATCAACATCTATTTCCCTATAAATACCTAGGTATTCACGTAATAGAGGACACACCGAAAAAATAGAAAACACTAAACAACACTTGTACTCAAAAATTATCTCATCCTTGTAAATTAAAAGACTTCAAATTAAACAAGACTACAAAAATTAGAATATGAAATAAGAGATAGTCAAATAGACGATCGTAAAATGGAATTTGAAGAAAGACTATTTGATAATTTTAAATTTAAACTTCAAGAAATACAGTATAGTTTAACAACTACACTAGTCAGCGAATTAATCAAAGATGAATTTGTTATAGGAATAAAATTCTTATTAAGTAGAAATGGAAGTTTAACAATCAGTCAAGATGTTATAATTTTATAAAAGACATTTCTATTATTAATATAATAAATTCGTCAGAGTTAAGAACAAAGTGTGGTGGACCCTTACCCTTACAAGAACCACAAAATCTAGATAACTGAGAAAGTTTAGAATGTTTAAAGCATTTATCTCTAGAAATCTTAAAGATTGATTTCATACCAAGAACCAAAGAATTAATAGTTTTTAATAAAACGTCATCTAAAGTAGATAGTATGGATAAGATTTTAGAATTAGCTGAAAAGATTCAAATAATAAGAGAAGACCGTATAAAGCATTGGGATTAAAAAAATAGAAGCTAAATTAAAAATTATAAACGAAAATATAAAAATTAGAAAAGCAGAAATCAAGCATACAAATCAAGACATAGAAAACTTTAATGTATAGATTAAAGAGTTATTAGATTTATAAGTAATAAGACCCCTTGGCGGTCAACATAGATCATCGGCTTTTATAGTTAGAAATCATAGTGAGATTAAAAGAGAAAAAGTAAGAATGGTTATAAACTATAAAAGACCAAATGATAATACTATCGAAAACGAATATAAAATACCAGACAAAGACAGGTTAATAAATAAAATACAAAATAGTAAAATATTTTCAAAGTTTAATGTAAATCTAGATTTTGGTAAATTAAAATGGCAAAAAGACTCTATTCCTTGGACATCTTTTACAACACCACTAAGNTACAAAATAGTAAAATATTTTCAAAGTTTAATGTAAATCTAGATTTTGGTAAATTAAAATGGCAAAAAGACTCTATTCCTTGGACATCTTTTACAACACCACTAAGACATTTTAAATGGTTAGTCATACATTTTAGGTTAAAAAATGCACCCTCTATTTTTCAAATAAAAAATCTAATACTTTTTCATTTGTTTGGGTATATATAGATGATGTTTTAGCATATACTAAAAATTAGAGAGAACATTTGAAACATTTAGAGATAGTTTTAAATAGATTCATAGAAAATTGCTTAATTATAAGTAAAAATAAAATGAAAAAAAATAAGAAAAAAAACTTGAATTCTTAGGAATAATTTTAGGGGAAGGAAAAATCCAACTGCAACCACATATAGTACAGAAAATTTTAACAAAATTGAAGAAACTATGAAATTGCAAGTTTTTTTTTAGAAATTTTGAATTATGCTTGACAATTTATTAAAGATTTAGGAAAGAAAGTAGGATCATTGCATAGCAAGTTATCTAGCAAAGAACATAAATATTTTAATCAGTCAGACATAGAGTTAGTTAAAAAGATAAAAGAAGAAGTTAAAAATTTACAATGTTTAGAATTACCATTAAATAGTGAATATAAAATAATAGAAATAGATGGATGTGAATTAGGATGGGAAGGAATGTTATATTCTAAACCAAATAAATATAGTGATAGAAAAGATTTGTAAATATGCTAGTGGAAAGAAAGATATTTGACAAGTTTAGATTATGAAATAATGTCTATTACACATGGCCCCTGTTTGGAAGTGATTAAAATTAAAATTTTAATTTAAGTTAAAGTTAACAATTAATTTGAACCACATATTTCATGGGTCCCACAACTTTTCAACTACACATTTAATCAATTTTTTTTTTTTTTTATCAAAATCTAATAAAAATCTGATTTTTAATTCCATCAAACATGGGCATAGTATAGAAAGCTTTAAATTATTTTTAAATACAGAATTTACTATTAGAACATATTGTGAAGCCATAGAAAAGTTTATTACAAAGACAAATTTTGATAAAATAAGACATAAAAGATGGCTACAGTTGTATGTTATAAAATCAATACAAGACACAGAAATAAAGAATAATACATTAGCAGATAATTTAAGTAGACAAATTATTAATTTTCTAACCAGTTATTTTATGCTAATGGATCAGAGAATGATGACCTTTGAGAATGTCACTATAAGTGTGATCCCACAAGGATCTAATCTCCGATTCAAAGGAAATAATTTAGAGAGACTTTCCGAAAGGGAGCATTGTCTACAAAATAATATTTGGATGGCATGTGACTCTAAACAAAAATTAGACAACATTAATACTCTAGCTAATCATTTTAGACAAATTCACAATCAAGTAGAAAGTAAAAGTTTTAGTTTTTTTTTTTTTGTTGCATTAATTAAGGATAGAAAGCATGGTATATATAATTATTGGCCAAATGTATCACAACAAGTAGAAAAGTTTACATACCCCTTTTTCAAAGGATTTACACACTAGATGAAGCTTTAAATTTCCGTAGAGAAATAATAGGATTTAATTTCTATATATCTAAAGGGTTGGACAGACTATGACTACGCAAACCTCCACTTCCAACCATCATCATCATCTTCGTCAATAAAACTTTCTGATAGTTGCGGACTATGACCAAAGTTGTTAAATATCTGAACCGTAGAAAGAATTCATTAGAAGAAATATTACAAATCCTTGAAGATGAAATATCTTCATCTCAACGGACCATTAGTAGATATCAAAATTAAATTCTTCGGTTACAAGACAATTTAGAAAGACTTAATTCTTAAAATATTGTTGAAAGACCCATCTCCAAAGATATTGTTTCTACAAGTAGAAATTATTCTAACAAAATAGAAAGACTTATTAAATTAACAGATTCTACAGTTGCATGGCAAGAAAAGGCTTTATGTGAATTAGAACAAAAAATTGACGGTTTTGCCTTTATTTCTCGAAATTCTATAAAGAACTCAGTTGTACAAGAGATAATCGATTTTTCTCAAATTCTAAGATACTACCAAAATGAGAATAACTATTTTCTTATACATGCCCAAAATATGAATCATCCATTAAAAATTCAAGGTTTTTAAAAAATGATTATCCTACAATTTCCTTTGACTATACAATCTTTGAAGAAGAAGACTTTTTTTATCCAACTTTACAATTTGGCATGATAAACACTATATATGTTCTAAATAGATTTTTCAGATTCTTTCCACCTAAACTTAAATAGGCTCGTAATCACTTAAAAATCACCCTTTAATGATCAAACTCATTTCTAGACCACCTTTTATAAATAATGGCATAGTAACACCAGTATATCATTATATTATAATATATGAGGAAGCAAAAAGATTGACCCTCTTCAAAGACAAAAATTAGACAGATTGATTACGAAAGACAGGTCTTAGAGACAGCGAAAATAATAGAAATTCAAAATAATGATTCCAGACTTGTAGTACAATAGAACAATGAAGTTATTCTCTGTAAAAAAACATCTTGCTATACAAGTTAAAATAGGAAGAATTCCAAAACCAAATATTCAACAAAAGGAATTATATCTGATGGCCTTTCAAGAAACAAATGGTGAATTATTAGAAAACCAATTAGATACAGAGGAAGAAGAATGCATATCCAATTGCAACACTAATGAAATGGATGCATACCTAGAAGAAGTCTACATAGAGATGAGGGACAAATAGTACAATGATTTAAAAAGAAGAAAAGACATAAAGACAAAGAAATGACCATTATTAAAGAGCAAGGATAATTATCAACACAGAAAGTCAAAAAGGAATAGCGTAAAGATGAAGGATCTTTATTGTGTCCATACAATTATAAAGTTAATATCCATACATGTAATTGCAAATTATACACCTGTAAAGATATATAGTATTTTTTACATTTTTGTAAGAAGTTGATGTGATGTATGAGCATCTACTTCTCTATAAAAACCCAAAGGCTTCTTGCACAAGAACACATCGAGAAGAAATACAAAAGCACACTATAACACTTATATTCAAAAAATCCCTTGCAATTGTTTTAACTCTAAGACTTCTAATTAAAGTAAATTTTTCATGCTTCCTTTTACTTTATTTAATTTTCGGGTAAGGCCTAAGAAAGGAAATACCACGTAAGCAATTAATTTATTCATAAAATAATATTGTTTTATTCTCTTTTCAAAACATATTCCTAATGTTCTTAGCCTCTTTATTCTGGATTCCATGGCCAAAAGATAATGTAATTATCTGAGTTAAGTTGGCTGCGTTTTATCCCGATTAAGGGAGTTTGTTTTAGTTTTTTTTTTTAAATGATGAAAATCTTTTTGATTATAATCTTATGCCTTTCTTAGAAGGTTAAGAAAAAAAGTTAAGATAGAGTTAAAAAAAAAATAACTTGAAGAAATTAATTTTGTTGAACGATAAAGTACTTTAAGGCCATTACAAATTTATTGTTTCGAGTCATTATGTTTTATTCCATTAGATAATTATATACTTCATCTACTTTACTTTGTTGTTCATTAGAAAGTTTTAACAAATTTATTAACGAGTCATTATATTTTATGCCATTAGATAAATATATACTTCATCTACTTTACTTTGTTGTTCATTTGAAAGTTTTAACAAATTTATTAATATTTGTTTAGAAAATCGAGAAATAGGAGAATAGTTGTTATAGAAAGTCATATATTATCCGCAATAAATAGAAATAGAGATGACTCCACTATACAAATCAAGAGGCAAATCACTGAACGTTCTATTTCTTAGTGTCGGAACTTCTTGATATAAGATCCTTAAGATTGTAAGAAAAGACATAAACAAATAAAAATTGTAAGACAAGATAAAAATAATAGCAATATAAAGACAAAAAATCTTCTTAGACAAGATTTGTTGTTAAATGGTGATTCTCTGTTAAATTGGTATCAGAGCTATCTCTTAGTCTAGAACATTTAGTTTATGAAAAGAAAGAATTACTTAAATTTAGAAATTCTAGGAGATTTTAAAAGAAAAGATAGTTTAGATATAGCTTATTTAGTTTGTAACTTCGATAAAAATTTTAAACATATTTTTACATTATGAAAATAGACAGTTAAATAGTATTGTATATTTACTTGTGAATTTATTAGAAAACTTAGCAAGAAGCAATTCAAATAAAAATATAGAATCTTTATTAGAAAGTATAAATAAAAATATAAAAACTTTAGAAAATAATTTAGAATATATTAAAAACCAAAATAGTGAAATATTAAAGAGGAAATTTTATAATATGGGTGAAATAGATATTGATCCCTACTTAGAAAAATTAGAAAGTAGTATTAAAGCATTAGAAGAAAAGTAAATAGATACTATACAAGATTTAGATAATTTAATAAATAAGCTAAAAAAATTAGACTTAGGAAAAGTCAAAGAATCTAGTACTTTTAAAAAGATAAAGTGGATTTATACGCGGTGAATAAATGAAAGCAAATTGTAGTTAGTAGGTAATCCTTTACTAAGAACATTAGGTAGAAAAATAGAATTCAAAACGATATTAGAATCCTTAATAGATATAGAAGAACAGATAAACACTTTTTGACAAAATAAATTAAAATTAGTAAAATGTTTAAACATATATGAAAAAAGGAAAATATATTTAGCAAATCCTTAATATATCAACATTATGGTGAAATATATGTTTCCTATACACATGAAGATCAATTTCTATCCCTAAATTTGATAGAAAACGAATCTTTTTTAAAAAAAAAATTGTTAATAAAATTTTTCAACAAACTCATTTAGGATTAATAATAGTAGGAGTAAAAGGACTTTATAGAGAAAATTTAGGAGTCAAAGTGTTAGTATGCTTATATGGTAGCAGATTCATAGACNTTTTCAACAAACTCATTTAGGATTAATAATAGTAGGAGTAAAAGGACTTTATAGAGAAAATTTAGGAGTCAAAGTGTTAGTATGCTTATATGGTAGCAGATTCATAGACATAGAACAAAGACTACTAGAAAGCATATAATTAGACATGAATAATAAATGCGGAATAATATAATGTACAGCAGATTATTTAGTTAAGAGAATTTTTTTTTACAAAGACATTAAAACAGGAATAAAAAGTAAAGGATGTCAAATGAAAAGAATGAAGATAATTTGTTAATTTGTATAGGATTCATATGAAGACTTAGTGAAAACAATACTGCCAATTATAAATTAGAAAATACTCAAATAATTACTTTATTAAGACAAGAAGGCATAAAAGTCATACCAACAAAGAAATTCTCTTAAAATACAAATGCAAGATTAGATTGGAATCTAAAAAACTTCTTAGAAAGACCAATATTAGTACCAGATGATAATATTGTGTACAAAAACGTAATGGAACTCTAAGTATTATATCTGAAAATTATAATTATCAAGTAGAACAAACAAAACATAATGAAGAAGAAAACGAAGAGGAATGCAGATTCTTCGAAATAAAAGACTATGATAGCGAATATGAAATTAATGCATTAGATGAAGACAGTGAAGAAGATGAAAGTGAAGACAATGAAAAATAATTCAGATATATAGATATGGAATATTATAGAAATCTTAGAAAATTTAGGGAAATAGAAATTAGATCGTTGTTAGAAAAAGACCAAAAAAAATATAGAAATTAAGATGGAAGAAAGTAGCGAAGTTAATAAAAGAACTAAACTAGAAATTGACCAACAATTTTTTTTTTTAAAAAGAAAAAAAGAAAAGAACCCATGAATACAGAATACGACATGACATAGGAGGAAAGTATCATTGTCCCCCTACAAATCTATATAAATGGAAAGACAAAAAAATATAAAAGCCTAGGAAAGAGACAAACAAAAGAAGGAAGTAGTTTACCAATAGTAAGTGATAGATGATTAATTTTAGAATTAAATAAATGTAAACAAGTATAACCAAATGGTAAAGTTCTGTAATTAGAGCATATAATAGTGTACCTAAATATATAACTATAGAAGAAATGTGGGCTTATTTAAAAATTTATTTAGAAAAGATAACGTTAGACATATATGTTATAGCTAAAAGACTAAAACTAGAAGAAATTAGGTTAAGAATAGCCGGAGGAGACAATTCTAAAAATTTTAAAAATTTTATTAAGAGATAATTATAGGATCTGACCACCCCAGTAGAGATAGCACTTATGAATAAAATAGAGCATTCAAAGAATTAGAAAAATTAAGTATTAGTAATATGAAGTACATACAACCATTTATATTAGATTTTAAAAGATTAGTATGTAGAGCAGGATTATCACTAGATATATATATACTTGAAAGGCTATATAGAAAGATACCGCCTTGGAATGATAAGATTAGAAAGTATGTAGATTCGGCACCAACAAGAGAGGTAACTATAGTGTTGCTATCAATTTTATAACTGATAAACTAAAAGAATTCTGTATGGAAGAAATAGCTAGAAAATAATTGTGTCATATCATCCGAGCGTTTAACATAAATTAAGCACTAATACGTAGGAGATCGATCAATATATATAATTGGAGCAGCGATTCATAACCTTTCACTTTTTTACAGACTTTATATTGACCTTCAATTTGTGTCATCGAATGTCTTAACCTTTCATAAATTAGCAACTGGGGTCCACTTGGGTGGAAACCATCCATTTTATCGTTAATTGACCAAAAAATTGATTTTGACCAAATTTGATAAGGTAAAATTAGGGCGGACAAAACTCGAATGAGTATTTGAATCGAGAACCGACGAGTTTGATTCGATTCTCGATTCTAGATCAAGAATCGAAAAACCAAATAAGAACTGAATCTCCCTAATTTTTTTAATTTTTTTTTTATCTTAAATAAGTCAAATTTTCTTTTATAATAAATTGCTATCTAATTAATTTAGTTCAAACCCAAAATATGATTTTACTATTTCTAATTTTCAGTCAAGTCTAACTTAATCAAATTGACCTAAGTTTTATCAAAATCTCTTATTCTACCGTTGTTTTATTTTTACCGCTCTATTATTGTGAAATATGCCATAGTCGAATTAATGTAATGTTGTTTTAATATTAAAAAAATTATCGAACCGAACCAGAAATAGTAACTATAATTTTACCATAAAATAAATTTAAAAGATTAAATAAAAATGAAATTAAATTAAATTAAAACGTGGAAATGCTCACCCCACTCCACCCCACACCACACCAGAAAACCAAACCAAAGCCTACCAACCCCACTGCGTCGCCGACAATGACCCATCCCATTGGTGCCGACGATCGGCATCAACATATTAGGGTTCTTGAGAAACCAAAATTGAATTTTGGATTAATTTCTACTGCTACAGTTCGGAGGGAGCATTAATCCACTCAGACATTTTGAACATAGAGTGAAAGTCTAGCACATTTTCTTCCTTATTCGTTTCTTAAACCCCGTTCCTTATTCTTGATGATTGAGAAATCTTTTGGTAAATTTGATTTGCAACAACCAAGTCTGAGCAAGATGAAGTGGATCTGACTATGTGGCTTTGCAAAAAGCCTCATCGAAATTTGATGTGGGCACCTCCTGAACTGTGAATTTGTCTTTTGCTTTTATGATTTTCTAAGAATTCTTTGAATATGAGTGCGTTTTTTATGCTTTTTGATATTTGGGTAAGCGGTGGGCGATGCCGATAGTGATTGGGTTTCATGATTTTTGATTTTAGGAAAGTTTGGAGGTTCCAAACCCACCGTCGCCTTTTTTGGAGAAGATGAAGAGGTGGTCAAAAATTGATTGTGTTTGTCTCTGTGTATGTGTTTGAGGCGGCGACGTTTGGTGGTGTTTAGTAGTGTCGGCGTTGGTATGGACGGCGGCGGTGGCTGTGATGATTTGAGTTAAGATTGGGTTGTGTTGTGTTGTGTTGGGTTGGATGGTTATTGCAGGAGATAACAATAGCTTTTTCCCCCTTTTTAATTGTAAATTTGTAGTTACTATTTTGCCATCTTAAAGTAGGGATGACAAAAAAATTCGTTCAATTCGATACTTATGGGGTCTCGTCTCGAATGGAGTGGGGATTATTCGTCTAATCGGGTAAATGTGGTGGGGACGGGGGAGGGTCATTACTCCGAAGTGGGTACGGGGCGGGTACGGGAAATATAGTCCCCGTCCAGCTACTCGTCTCGTTTAAAGTTGATTTCAAATTTAAATTTTTTATCGAACAAAAATAATAAATTTATCATTATTTTTAAAGAGAACATAAGTTATTTTTAACAAATTAATAAAAAGTAATCATATTTACGAACTAAAGATATAAAAAAAATAATAAATAATAAATAAATGAGGCAAGGGACTTGTCCCAACCTGCCCCGCTTTAACAAAAAAAATAATAATATTTACTAACCAAAGACATAAAAAATAAAAGCAAAAAATGAAATAAATAAAATATAAATTGGGCGATAAATAGGTAAGGGGACTTGTCCCGCCCCACCCCGATCCTACCCTGAACCCGTCCCGTCCTGTCCCGCTTCAATCAAATATGGAAATGTGATAAGGTAACAAAAATACCCGACGGGACGGGAGTGAGCATGGACGACCCGTCCTATACCCGCCTTGTTGCCATTCCTATTTTAAGTTGAAAACTCACTATTCTAGTTATCCGACCGTCAAATGGATGATTTTCATACAAATGAGCCACAACTGTTAAATTATGACAGGATAGGGACCTTTGATGACACAAATTGAATGTTAGGGCGAAGTTTGCAAAAAGGTGAAAAGTTAGAAATCCTTGCTATAATTTTTCTATATACATAATTTATCACCTGACTTTTAAATACTTAAATCTTGTTTCATAAAAATGAAACTGAGCCCCTCTTTGTTACACATCAAATTTTTTATTCTAAGCTTCTGCTCATTTTTAATCACATTATTCAATAAAATAATATTTTCCATCACATTAATAACGTTTTCTTTTTTTTTCAATCACACATTCTTCATTAATCTACTATTTCAAAATACATTCTTTCAAAATAATGTGGCTCAAACACATCCTGAATGTAGTAAAAATCTTTTAGGGGTACTTACAAAAATACCCTTAAAATTAGAGGTGCTTTGAAAAATCATGTGAAAGTTTTTA
>CAIGRR010528873.1:0-16841 GCA_903798365.1 Fraxinus sp. 1973-6204
TGTAATTTAGGCCCTGTTTGAAACCCATTTTGAGAGAATAGAAATTTTAGAATAGTGATTGATGTGAGAATGTGTGGTGGAAAAGTGATGAAAAGTTTTTGATTTGTGTGTAATATTATTTTATTGGAGAATTTGTGGTTGAAATGAAGAATGAGAATGAGAATGAGAAAGAGAAAGAGAAATTAATGGGTGTCAAACGGGGGCTTACTAAAAATCACTTGCATATGAAATTTTCCTAAAGAAGGACATTTTTATATTTTTCTCTAAACTTTTAAACCAAGGAATCAGCAAAAATCACTAAAACAAATAATAATTAGGAAAAAAAAAAAAAAAAAAAACAAATTGACTTTTCTGGTTGGAGCCCTCCATATGTTCGGTTATAACTTTTGATCCTTCATGTTGAGCATCCACATCAGTGGATAGCGCCCATATATAGCACTATAGTCTAGCCAAAACGGCAAAGAATGTACAACCCATGATCAATATTACAAAACCATAAACCACTCAAACTTATTTTGAAGGAAATCCGAAAGAGTCCTAACTTTATTGCTGGCCAAGAACCATGAAAACTTCTCTATCAACCATACTCGTTTCTAACAAATATAAAAATTGAAGAAAAAAAAGTATATAATCCGAATCACCAAAGAAAAAACAGAAGAAAATGAAGAAGAACCATATATATGGTCAGGGTTTCTCGAATACTAAGTTGTTCAAGAGAGAAAATGAGAGAAGAGAAACGTGTATGGTTATGTAGCGAAACGAAGAATATATGTGTGACACCTCATATCGTCATTAGATATCAAAAGAGTTCAATTTAGCCTATTATTAGGTAGACCCTAGAAAATCAAAGAAAAGAAATATAATAGAACTTAATGAAACTAATAAAACCGCCTTGTGTTCAAATTAACCCACAAATCAAACTTAATTGATTCGTTACTTCTTGTGTGTCTGATAAGAATAGGTGCAACAATATATAATTAAGGGAACAAAATATTGAATAACTAAGGTATGTTGAGAATCGTTGTTGCAGAATTGTGTATAGCTCCAGTGACTTCCGTGTGAATTAACTACACGCACGCTTCAAGTGATGTACTTATTATCCGTTGTCGGCAATTTAATTGTGTTGACATGTAAGTTATGTATTTTGTAACCTTAAATTATATAAGATTTGATAAGATTAATGAAGTATAATTCTTTAATTCTAACAGTAACATCCAATTATGTTGTGTATGTGGCTCATATAGAATGAAACATATGTTTACTGGAAGGAATAAGCGGATATCGGTATGGTACATGTGTATTTTTATGGGCCTAAAGTCTTGTATGAGCTAGGGTTACTGTGTGTGTGTGGATGACATAACCCTATTATTTATATTGAATAAATTATTTCCACTTCGCTCCTTGTGGATGTAGACACATTGTCGAACCACATTGAATCTTTGTGTTGATTTCTATTTTTTACTTCTCTATTATTGTGTATAAAATTCAACATCTGGTATTAGAGTCCCGGTCTAGATGGTGAGTTATTTAATTGTAAAATTCGATGTGATGAAGTTCGATGGAATTGGAAATTCAGATTATGACAGCTAAGGGCAAAGGATTTGTTGGCGTAGTAATGGATGGTGAAGGCGCTATCTGGGAAGAAACTAAACGCTACGTTAGATGTCGATTGCGAAGAGCTCGAGGCGCAAGCAGTAGGTACTATTTGACTTTGTTTGGCGGATGAGACATGTATCACATCATGGACGTTGAGTCTTCAACGGAGGTTTGACTAAAATTGGAGAGTCGTTATATGTTGAACTCTCTCATGAAAAAACTGCATTTGAAGTAGCGGCTCTATGGGCTCAAGATGTTAGAGGGTACACATCTAATTCAACAAACCAATTTGTTCAATTTGATCATCAGCCATCCGTTACGACTTGACTTCAAATTCGATGATGCAGACAATACAATATTGTTGGAACCCTTGAACTCATTAGATATTGATTACTTGCTGTGTTCTCTTCTTACTTCGTACGATCGCTTGGTGACTACGTTGACGTGGGATAAAGGGACTCTCGAATTGAAAGAAGTCACATTAGCCTTGTTGGCCTTCAACCAATGGAAATTGCATATCGACAAAAGTTCATAGGGTGAAATGTTGATCATAAAGGACTACCGAGATCGTGGGAAAAAGAAGAACATGGATGGTTTTTACAAAGAGAATACGAGATCGAAGTCTAGGAATTAAAATAAGAAAAACTTCCAAGTACTACAAGTACCATCATATGGGTCACTTTAAGAAGGACTAATAGAATAAGAAGTAGGATGATAAAAAGTAAAGGTGATGGGTCCTCAAAATCGGCTAGTGTTGCGGAAGGAGATTTGGGTTCTAGAGATGGGGACATGCTATCGGTCTCTACTCTTGGGGTACTTGATTCAGCATGTTCATATCACATATGTCCCAACTGGGATTGGTTTAATTCATATTGTTCGAGTAATGTTGGATTTGTTCTGATGGGTAATAATACATCATGTAAAGTAATTGGAATATGGTCCCTAAAATTGAAAATGTTCGATGGTGTGGTGGGGATATTGGAGAATGTTAGGCATGTACCATAATTGAGTAAGAACCTAATTTCTTTGGGCACTTGTAGACACCAATGGCTATTCTTATAAGTTAGAGTGTAAGGTCTTGACAATGAAGAAGGGCCACGATTGACATAAAGAGTCAGAAATTGGCAGTGAATATTTACAAACTGTTCAGGAATTCAGTTGTAGGTGGAGTTGTAACAGTAGAATCTAAGTCAGATAACACTCTCTTATGGCATATGTGACTGTGACATACATGGAACATGATATGATTGAGGTTTACAAGAGGAATCTGTTATAGGAAGTAAAATCATGCAAGCTGGATTTCTACAAGTTTTTTGTACTTAGGAAGTAGTCCAGAGTACAGTTTAAGAAGGGAAAGCATAAGACATGGGGCATTCTGATGTTTGGGGACCAATAAGAGTGCTGTCTAAAAGTGGATCTCAGTATTTCACTACTTTTATTGATAACTTCTCTAAAAAAGTCTAGGTGTATTTCAAGAAGAATAAGTCTAAAACCTTTGTCAAGTTCAGATTGTGGAAAACAGAGGTAGAGAATCCAATGGGCAAGAAAATTATGTACCTCGGGACAAATAATGGTACAGAGTAAACATTCAATGTTTTTAAAATTCTGTGTTGAACATGGTATTCTATGGCTCTATATAGTTCGCAAGACACCGCAATAGAATGGTGTAGCGGAGAGGATATACAAAACAATTTGCAAAATGGGCAAGATGTTTGATGCTGAATGCATGGCTTTCGAAGAGTTTTTGGGCAGAAGCGGTGAACATGACATGTTATGTCATAAATAGATTACCACAGGTAGTGCTAGATGGGAAAGTTGTAGAGAAAGATTTAACAGGTAATGAAGTTGATTATTCTGGATTGAGAGGATTTGGGTGTCCGACTTATGTACATGTATTTAATGATCAGAGATCCAAGCTTGATCCGAAATCAAGAAAACGCATTTTTTTAGGCTATGTGAAAGGTGCAAAAGAGTACGAGTTTTGGGATCCAGAGGCCAAGAAGATGGTGATTGATATGGATGCAGTTTTTTATGAAGTATTCATGCTTAAAGCTTATCCAGATGAAGAGAAGCTTAGTTCAGGTAAAGACATCGGTAAGAGCCAAGTGGTGCAGGTAGAGCTAGACAATGTGGACATGGAGATCAATGTTCAGGAAGCAAACAGTTCTGGCTCAAAAGAGGAGCAGTATCACAGTATTGCCATAGATAGACCATGTTGTACCATCAGGCCGTCAGCGAAGTACAGATTCGAGGATTCAATTTCTTATGCACTCATCAAGCAATAGTGATCCTATAACTTTCAGGATGGCGTTGGTAATTAGGAGAAAAATAAATGGATGGATGCTATGATGAAGAACATTGAATCATTATATAAGAATGATACCTGAGATTTGGTGGAGCTTCCAGAGGGGAAAAGATCGATAAGTTGTAAGTGGGTGTACAAAAAGAAAGAAGCAATGTAAGAAAAGGAAGGAAAAGTTACGAGCTCGGTTATCGAGTAAGGGTTATTCATAGAGGAAAGAAGTGGATTATGATGATATGGACATAATTCCATCAAGATCCTCTTAGAAACGGTGGCCAATTTTGATTAGAGTTAGTACAGCTGAATGTGAAGACCGCTTTCATTTATGGTGATTTAGAGGAGTAGATTTTTATGGAGCAGTCATAGGGGTTTGTGGAACTAGCAACAAAGATCTTATGTGTAAATTGAAGAAGTCTTTAAACAATCTCCACGGCAATGGTACAAGAAGTTCGACTACCACATGAATTAGATTGGCTATAGTCGCTATGAGTGTGATTGTTGTGTTTACTATAGAGTTCTTGATTATTTTTTATATATTTTATTGATGTTGTATTGGATGACATACTAATTGATGCTACGAACGTTAATGAGGTAGACAGATTGAAGTACTTGTTAAGTAGTAAGTTTGATATGAAAGACTTTGAATATGCTAAAAAGATTTTGGGTATGGAGATCAACAGAGATGGAAAGACCTAAAATTATAAGTGTCTCAGAAAAATTATTTGAAGAAAGTGTTTGAGAGATTTAGCATATCTGTGGCAAAACAAATTGGTACATCATTGGCAAATCACTTCAAATTTTGTACTAATCAATGCCCAAAGAATTAAGAAGAAAATGTAGAGATGTCAAAGGTGCCATATGCTAATGCAATAGGGTGTTTGATATATGCAATGGAATGTACCAGACTAGATTTAGCACACGGAGTCAGTATGGTGAGCAAGTACATGACAAATCCTTGCAGAGCGCATTAGAGAGCTGTAAAGTGGTTTTCAGTTATTTGAGAGATAAAATGGAGTATGAGATCATGTTTGAGAAACAATATGATGATGTTTTAATTCAGGGATACATAGATATAGATTATGTAGGCGACTTGGATAATATGAGGTCCCATACAAGTTATGTTTTCACATTCGCAGGGGAGCCTATATGTTGAAGATCAATTGTTTAGTCACTTGTGGCAATATCCAGAACTGGAGTAGAGTACATGGCAGAAACTAAGCCAAGGAATTATTATGGTTGAGAGGACTTGTTAGGAAGGTTGGGATCAAGCAAGATGGAATGAAGCTATATTGAGAGTTAGAGATCTCTTACCAAAGAATCAGATTTAGCATGCAAGAATCAAGCATATTGATGTGAGATTTCACGAGATAAAGGAATTGGTTACCTCAGAGAATGTAGGAGACATATTGACAAAGCCACTTACAATGGACACGTTCAAAAATTGCTTGAACTTGATTAACATATCTAGGTGTTAGAGAGGAGGTGTCCCAACTTGTTTGTCCCATATGGTGTTTCTCCCGAGCTATGTTTCTTTCTATTGTTTCTCTTAAGGAATGTATATTCGTCAAGGTAAATATTGTTGTGTACGTGGCTCATATAAAGTGGAACACATTTCTTTAAACCACATTCCATTTCTTTAATTTTATGGATCTATTTTAATGTATCATTCTTTGATTCTTAGGCTTATTAACTAATACCAAAGTATTGTTTTTAAGAAGTGACTTCATATCATCTTCCATTGCAGCTACCTACTTAGTTGAATCTTTAAGTTTTAAAATCTTTTCATAAGTGCTTGGTTTATATTCTGTCGTATCTTGATAGATGAAAAAAGAAACTAATTCATCACTATCTGGCAGGTGGCATGATCTGCCTTTTTTGTCTCTCTTTTAAGTTGGCACTCACCAAGGGCCAAAGTTACTGCATCATGAGGGTTTTTGCGTTCTGATCCACCTCAGCCCTAGATAAATCAACGTCATTTTCAAGTTGGGTTCATGACTTCTTTGCTTATGAGAGATCAATATTTCCTAGGTGAGTAAGCTCGACCTCAATTCTAACATCTCTATCTTGCAAGCTTTCAATATTTTCTTTAAGACAAGCCATTGATTTGTCAAATGGAAAGAGCCGCTCTAATAGAAGGCATTGCCTGAAGCCTTCTAGAAATTTGAATTTAAAATGACGTGGCACTTTCGTTTTTGTCTATTTGAAATAATTGAAAAATGAAAAGGAAACCTAATCAAAGTCAAAAAGAATGATTAAACTCATCCCACCACTAACATTTCTGCCGTCGAAATTTCCACTTCCATTTCCAAGAAAATCGTCCCTACCCCCAAAATTTCCACTTCCGTTTCCAAGCAAATCGTCCCTGCCGAATAAAAACTACCTGGAGCTGGCACTTTCGACATTGCAAGATAATTGATAAGAGGAACACAACACTCCTCCATTTCCAGTGAACACAACACTCCCGGTGTTAACATTTCTTCCCGTCGAACAGAAGAGATTTCAATTTACCCAGACCTGAAGTCAATAGATCCATTGCCGGCTAAGACGAAACAAGGGGTTCATCTTACCACACTCACATGCGACATCAAGGACAGTCGTTTCCCCAAATTGGGATCTTCACTCCTCGACTTTGGTGAAATGGTTATACCAAAATGCAGTTACGGTGATGTCCGATCTTCACCAACTCCGAAAAATACAAGTGAGTGATGTTATGTTATCTTCCCTGTATTGAATAATTTGTTAGTTTTGGACTGACTATTGTCAACTGCAGTGAATTACTTGTTGTTAATTTGTTTGTTTTGGAGTGAATGTTTTGAACACAATGAATTGTTTGCTATTATTTCATTATATGATTCACGAAAGTTGTAATTTGTCTGAAGGGGTGGAATTATGTAAGCGTCGATTATTTGTGGGCAATGTTAACGTGATAGATTCCATGTTGCAATTACGCATTGAACTAAAAGTGATTTCTGTTTTGCTAGACTTTGCGGCTTATTGTGTTGTAGTAGGATGTTCTATGGAAGATGCATGTGATGAAGTTTTGGTGGAGAGAGTTGGTGGCAAAAATGTTGTGAACGATACGTTATCAGTGGAGGAGGTGACATTAGGAGAAGATGGTCTCGTTGTGCTTGATATGTCAGAGGTGGGTATGATGTTCAAGGATGAAAAAGAATTGTGGGAAGGCCGAAGAAGCACTCGTACAAGTGGTTCTTTGAAGCTCCAACTAACCACTCAGATAGATTGTAAAGTTAGGATCACTGCATGTTCAGATGCTCTTGAAATATGGAGAATTAACACAATCCTACTCGAGCACAATCATAAAACAAGTCCTTCTAAGTCGAGGTTGTATCACTGCAATTGATAATTACGCTCACATGTGAAACGACAGCTTGAAGTGAATGATATTGTAGGAATTCCCTTGCACAAAAGTTTTAACTCAGCAGTGGTTGAAGTAGGTGGGTATGAAAGTATGATTTGTGTGGAAAAGGATTATCGAAATTATATTGAACAAATGAGACGATTAAGACTCGACGAAGGAGATGCCGCAGCAATACAAGCCCACTTTTCCAAGATACAATCCCAGTGCTCAGGATTCTATTTCACTATGGATGTAGATGATGAGGGTTGGCTGAACAATGTATTTTGGGAAGATAATAGGTTAAGGCAAGCATACAAGGAGTTCGGCGATGTTATCGCATTTAACACCACTTATCTAACTAATAAGTACGATATGCCGTTCGCCACATTTGTTGGCGTAAATCATCACGTACAATCTACATTACTTGGTTGTGGTTTGTTGTCCAACGAGGACACTGAGACTTTTTTATGGCTGTTTAGAACATGGCTACTATGCATGTATGGAAAAGCTCCTAATGGAATCATTACCGATCAAGATAGGGCCATGCAAAATGCAATTCAATTTTTTTCCAAATACGAGGCATAGATGGTATTTGTGGCATATCCTGAAAAAGTTACCAGAAAAGTTTGGATACGACGTTGATAAGGCTTCCATTTTTTCATCAATTATGCTCGTTCATTTCAATGGTTTAGCAGATCCGGAGCCGAAACACAATAGGCAGCACTCTTCACAGACTGATGACATTCGGACTAGAGGAATTTAAGGCAAATTTCCACCTTCAAATTGGTCCGTGCAGTAGGCTCTTCTTCAACCCCACAAGCCCTTCAAATTGGTACTTGCAGATAGCGTTGATATTCAAGCTCTACAGATTTTTAAACAACCTGCAGGGAAGGGAGACTTGCTGTCCGATCCATTCATCTCATTCTGGTTCTGGGTGTAAAAGCAACAAAATGAATATCTTGTAATATTATTGGAACTATTCATATGAAGT
Source organism: Fraxinus sp. 1973-6204 (assembly GCA_903798365.1). Taxonomy (NCBI): domain Eukaryota; kingdom Viridiplantae; phylum Streptophyta; class Magnoliopsida; order Lamiales; family Oleaceae; genus Fraxinus; species Fraxinus sp. 1973-6204. Next base: position 8,248 of record CAIGRR010528873.1, read on the forward strand.
GTGTTGGGAGAAAATGAATAATTGGTGATTGACTTGTGTTTGTTGTTAAAAGGATATTCAGATTTTCTCATTAGATTAATTAATATATCATGTATGAGTAACCTTTTATGTTTCAATGGGTAGCAAAATATGAGTTTGACTTGGTTTAGTGTCATCCCTTGAGTGTTGTGGGTTTTGTGTGATCAGTTTTCTAGAAAGTGTATAAAGAATTATATTTTCATTTGAAGGAGAGTGCAACCATGGCAGCCTTCCGACTGGTTTTTTGCAATGTGGTTCTCTTGTTATAGATCAGTGCAATCTATTCTAGGATGAACTCGCAAGATGGTAAAGTTTTGCCTACATAGTGTTTGTGTTTTTGTTTTTGTTTGAAGTAAGAGTTGTGACTTCATAAATGTCTATTGTCTACAAACTCAGAGGAGAGGAGAGGGCTGGAGAAAATGATATAATCTGTTGATAGTTAATGCCAAAAGAAGTTCTCAGAGGCTTCTAACTATTTGATGTGTTAATAAATAAATGAATGTTGATGCAGCTGTTGTACTTCGAGCATTGAAAGATCAGTGGGAAAACATGTGCCTGAGTTGGGATAAATCAGACGGTCCTTGTAGAGCCTGGGATGGTATTACCTGCAACAATGCCACCTTAAGGGTCACTGCAATGTAAGATACCTTGATAGATAATTGTGATAAGATCCCAAGCAATTGGTCAGAGTCTCAGTCAGTTGAAGCATAAGAAAAAGAAATTATAATTGAATTGATGAATAAGAATGAAAATACAAGTTTGGCAGGTTTTTGTGAATGAATTGCATACTATCCCCTCCCCATCTGTTCAGTTAGTTATTCATCTCCCTCCCCCTAACTAATTAACAAACTAATAAGTTATTACAATAAATGGTAAACCAGAACCTATCAAATTGATATAGGCAAATCTTTGTTCTTGCCCTTATTTTCAACCTCGAAACATTTTTGGATACCATCTACACAATCTGGGAAACGACGTTTTCTATTGCATTCTTCAAATGAGTGATATGTGCTTCTACAGTTGTGATAAACATCATAATTCCTGCCCCTCATTCTACTGTAAAGTAAATTGTAAACCAGGAATCATTGTTACACCATTTTTATGTCAATTACAAAAAAGTAAACTAACTAAAATGGTTTTGCACTGAGATACATCAACATGATATTGCACTTAAATGGACAGTGATAAGTAAGAAAGGATAAATCAATGAAGTCTGAAATCATATGCAGCTCAAATTGATTAATTACCATCTAAGAGGTAATCAAAAGTAAGCCTCAACCAATCTTTGAAAGAAGTGAATGACATCCAATGCATCAAAGAATAAACCAGCCGTTACAAGTTCACGTTATTAGTTTGGTAATTCTCATGTTTGTAAACCTCAACCAGAACTACAATATTACATATACAATCAACATGATCACTACATACTAGAAGCATCAAACTACTAGATGCTAATTGCATAAAGAAAATAAAAAAAATCTATGAACTCACAGGTCATTGAATACAAACCAAAATTAAAATTAACAAAAAAAATCTACTTGAACGTTCTATAAAACACTAAGTATAACCTTCAAAGCTAAACCATCACAAATAAACCCCTAAATTAATCAAGCGAATAGATCTATATAAATAGTCTGAAAAAAACTTATACAGCTTTTAGAAATGGACATCATCATTTAAACGTCAGAAAAAACTAATTTTTCGTTTAATAAATCCCTTATTTTCATCATTGGCAACTTTCAAATTAAAATCTCCATCAAAATCGAAAAATCATACCTTCTCAGAATGCTACGAAGTCGGTGATAGTTCCAGTCCTACAGGTATCAACGGCAGGCAGAGACGTTGACAAAAGCGTCGATGACGTCGATAGAGTAATGGTCTCAGATCGGTGGAGAAGCCGTGAAGAAGAAAGGGAAAGTTAATGTGTTCTCCACTGTTTTCAATAACGTGTTGAGTTTTATGTGTTGTTTTTTTTTTTTTGTCTTTTGTGTTTTGTGTTTTTCTTCTTTTAACTTGCCAGCTCATCTGTTGAGTTTTTGGCATAAGCTTTCTATACACATAGCAGCACCATTGTCAAATAGTACATCCCTCCATATAATAACTTTATGCCATCTCTCATCTTTAACCTTTAGCATACAACCTTTAAATTGTTCCCTATAACCTAAGAAAATATATTTGAGTGATTTTTATTTTATGTTAACAAATCTAGATAGCTCACATTTACGAGTATTATAATTTAATTCTCTTAAAATCTTAAACGTGGAAAATGATTAAATTTTTCTTAAACAAAATAAACATCAATGACTTCATTTTTATTTTTAAATAATTTGTACTTAAACATTTCAACGTATTAAAAATATAAGACAATTAAATTAAAATGGTAGCTTTATTTTCAAAACGAGCTTTAGTACTAAGTCAAGCCAAACAAAATGCATTGAATCATTCTTATTTGAAAGCCGATTCATTCTACCAATATTGGAGGGCTGCATTTAATTAACCTGACTACATAGCTGGAACACTTCCCAATTTGAGTATCTGATCTATGTAGAAAAGATAAACGATATAATGAAATTATAAATTTTGTCAAACCGAAGATCTAGACAGAAAAATATGAACAATATTATTGTACCCACTGTAAGGTCACAGGCCACTCACTTGAGAGATGTCTCAAAGATCCAAACAAACCCATATGTTCCCGCTGTAAGATGCCAGGACACACTGCTAGTAAATGTTTTAAGATACATGGCTATTCACTAGGTCACAAGTATGAAGGGAGGAACAGATTCATGCTAACAACAAATCAGGCCTCTATTTGTATGAGTTAGGAACATCAGATCAACAAGCCAAATGTATCTTTAACTCAAGAGGAATACTGTCATTTGATGGCTATTCTCAAATCATCAGTAAGCCAGAGCCTAACCCCTTCAGCAAACCAAGTTCAAAGCATTAGTGTTGCAAATTCAGACAATCCTCTTACCAAAATTTCTGGGATATCACTTTGCTCATCCACTTTTAACCCTGCAAAAATCAACAATGCTACAGCCCCTTGGATTCTAGACACAGGGGCAACGGATCATATGATCTGTAGGCCTACATATTTCTCTCTATTCAATCTCAAGCTAATTGCTCAGTGAGCTTGCCAAATGGAACAACTGTACATGTAACTAGCATTGGCATTGCACGCATCACAGACACTTTAACTCTCCATGATGTGTTATGTGTGCCTTCATTTTCCTTTAATTTGATATCTGTTAAAAGACTCACTCAGGCACTTAATAGTTGTGTTATTTTTCTTTCTAATGTTTGTTTCATACAAGACCTTTCGACTTGGACAACGACTGGGATGGGTGAAGTAAGGCCTGACCTCTACCATATCCTATCAAAACCAGTCTCTCCTATGGCCCTTCAAGAAAGCTTGAGTCATTTAACTAGCACATTTCCTTTTACAGTCTCTGCTATTAGTCACAATAATGAGTTCGATATTTGGCATTATAGAATGGGACATCCATCCCATTCTGCCCTTGCATTTGAACATTCTATTCCCAATTTAGCATCTCACAGTAAGCCTTGTTCTGTATGCCCATTAGCAAAATTACACAAGCTCCCTTTTCCAATTAGTAATCACAGATCTGAAAAATGTTTTGATCTAATACATTGTGATATATGGGGACCTTGCAATGAAGTTAGTTATGATGGATCACGATATTTTCTGACTATCGTAGATGATTTTAGCAGGAGTACTTGGGTTTATATGCTGAAATTAAAATCTGAGGCCACCAGTGCTTTGTAAAATTTCTGTAAGCTTATAGAAACTCAATTTCAAACCACAATCAAAATAATACGAAGTGACAATGGGGGAGAATTTAACATGAATCAATTCTATCTTGAAAGAGGTATCATTCATCAAAGCGTTGAAACCCCTCAACAAAACGCCATTGTTGAGAGAAAGCACCAGCATATACTAAACGTAGCAAGGGCCTTAAGATTCCAAAGTAGGATTCCATTAAAACATTGGAGTGATTTTATATTAACTGATGTATATCTAATTAACAGAACTCCTTCAGTAATTTTAGATCACAAGAGTCCATTTGAGATCATTTTTCAAGCTAAACCTACATACTCTCACCTTAAAGTCTTTGGGTGCCTTACATATTCCACACTCTCACAAATGGAAGGCATAAATTTGAATCTAGAGCCAGGAGATGTATTTTCTTAGTCTATTCTTTCAACGTTAAGGGCTACAAACTCCTTGATTTGGAAACAAATAAAGTGTTCATATCAAGAAATGTTTATTCTATGAAACAGTTTTTCCATACAAAGAAGCAAAAACCACAAAGCCAAATTCTATTGATCTATGTTTTCCCCAGAACCCCGTTATTACTGTTCCTACTAATCCTTTCAAAGAAGCAGAAAATCAAAATAATCAAACCTCTGATCCTACAGAACTCACAGAGCAAACCTGCACTCAAATTGATCCAGACACATAGCAGCCAAGCCAAAATGAACCTGATAACAATCGGACCAGACCTCATCTACCTAGAAGGTCCATCAGAGTTCGAAATCCTCCAGCAAGACTGCAAGATTTCATATGTCAACAGGCCGCCTTGCTTTCCTCATTGCAGACATTGGACAAGGAAATTGGTTCTGTACCTTCAGGTAATCCTTACCCTTTTAACTCTATTGTGTCATATGATAAATTATCTGCACTTGACGAAGCTTTTGTCTCATCTATTACCACACAAGATGAACCGCAAACATACCAACAAGCTGTCAAGTTCTCTGAATGGTGTGAAGCCATGAAAAATGAGATTATGGCTCTTAAGTTGAATGATACATGGGTTGTAGTTGATTTGCCACCTGACAAGAAGGCAATAGGCTATAAATGGGTTTACAAAGTCAAGTTTAATGCTGATGGAAGTGTGGAGAGACACAAAGCTAGGCTAGTGGCAAAGGGATACACTCAACAAGAAGGATTGGATTACCATGAAACCTTTTCACCAGTGGCATTACTTGTCATTGTTCGAACTTTACTTGCCATTGCAGCTATAAGGGTTGGTTCCTATACCAGTTAGATGTAAACAACGCTTTCTTGCACGAAGATTTAGAGGATGAGGTATATATAGAGTTGCCACCAGGATATAACAATGTAGGAGGTTCAAAGGTACGTAGACTTCACAAAAACCTGTATGGACTCAAACAAGCTTCGAGACAGTGGTATTCGAAGCTATCTAGTTTCATCCTTCAACAAGGTTTCACTCAGTCCAAAGCTGATTTTAGCTTATTTGTTAAATCAACTCAAAACTCTTTTATGGCAGTTTTAATCTATGTTAATGATATAATTATTCAAAATTAAAGACTTGGGAAAGCTGAAATACTTTCTAGGTATTGAAGTAGCTAGATCAAAAGAAGGGATACACATTTACCAGAGAAAATATGCCCTTGATATCCTAGCAGATTCAAGGAAAATAGGATCTGCTCCTGCTAAGGTGCCACTTGATCAAAATGTCAAACTATCGAAGGAGGAAATGGAGTTACTTGCTGATCCATATATCTACAGGCGACTGATAGGAAGCTTATTGTATCTAACCATAACTAGGCTAGATATATCCTACTCAGTCCAACTTCTGAGTCAATATATGGACCATCCAAGGATACCTCATCTCAATGCAGCCCATGAAGTGCTGAGATATCTCAAAAGAGCTCCAGGATAGGGATTGTTTTACTTATCCACCTCTGAGTTGCACCTGAAAGGATATTCAGATTCAGACTGGGGAAGCTGTCTAGATACTAGGAAATCAGTAACAGGCTATTGTGTATTTATTGGATCACTCTAGTCTCCTGGAAATCAAAGAAGCGGAGTGTAATATCGCGATCATCCTCTGAGGCGGAGTATAGAGCAATGGCGAGTGTTTGTTGTGAATTGACTTGGTTGAGGTACCTGTTTAAAGACTTACAGATTGAACACACTCAAGCAGCCAACTTATACTGTGACAATAAATCATCCATTTACATTGCTACAAATCCCATCTTTCACGAAAGAACTAAACATATAGAAATAGATTGCCATCTCATTAGGGATAAGATACAGGCTGGGAAAATCGTGACTGAATCTGTGCATACTACTTCACAGGTTGTAGACATTCTGGCTAACGCATTGAGTTCTTCAAGTTTTTATTTTCACATGGTCAAGATGGGAGTAGCAAATATCTACTCTCCATCTTGTGGGCGGATGTTGGAAGATGAAGCTCGAGCTAAAGATAATGTAGTTTCAAGGTGATGAGCTGGTTGCCTTGTCATCTATTCCAGCTACTGCCAGTTTACATCATCAGCTTGAATTAATGATTTGGCAATGGAAGATACTAGAAGGCAACAATCCGTTTGGCTTGCACATGGACTTTGTTAGGAGAATATTCTTTGGTTTATTTTGTAACTGAATTTGTCCCTTTTCCTTTTATGAAGTGTATATANCAATGGAAGATACTAGAAGGCAACAATCCGTTTGGCTTGCACATGGACTTTGTTAGGAGAATATTCTTTGGTTTATTTTGTAACTGAATTTGTCCCTTTTCCTTTTATGAAGTGTATATATATGTACCTTGTAATCTTGTATTAAAATATCAAATACAGAAGCAAATTTACAGCAAGATTGATTGTTCGTAGAATTTATCCCAAATTCACACTGATAAATATAATTTAAACATTTATTCATACTCTGAAATTTGGACCTCACGATGCAGATTCGAGAATGTTAGGGATCAACTGGATGCAACTAAAAGTCAAAAATGAGTGAAATATGATCAAAATATTTTCACAAATCAATTTTCAATCGCACAAATATGTTCCAGATTTCTAGCTGGAGGTTGAGACCATTTTTTACCCAGTAAACGCTCGAATTTGGAAACATCTACTTCTAATAAAATTTAGCCCTTTGAATTATCTTTGCAATCCAATTTGAATAGCTTCAATCGAATATCGAGAAAGAAGTTATGATAAAAATACTAAATGATATATATTGCTGAATTATTTCCGAGAGGCAATGGGTGTCCACACTACAATAACCAAAATTTAAATAGAAAGGTGGCGCCGAGGCTCCCCCATTGGCGGCGAGGCACCACCTATGATTTCTTTGTGGCATCACGATGCTACTCCCATGGCGTCAAGGCATCGCCTGATCATTAGAGGCAGAATTTTGGTCATTTTAAGGCCCACGAGAACTTTAAATTATGGAAAAATGGTAGTGGAAGTATAAATACAAGAAGAGAGGTACTTAAAAAGAGTTCCACACTTTGAAATACACAATATACAAATTGAGAATTAGAAATCAAAATCAAAGGAGAAAAACAACAAATTAAGGGTTTGGAATCAAAATTTGAAACAAGAAGAGTTACTTGCTATAAGATTCATCCACTTCTCTACATCTCAATTCAAAACACGGCGATGTACTCTATTATTGTTATTTGTTTTTCTTCATACATTACGAGTAGCTAAACTTTTATTATGACGAATAATTTAATCTATTTGACACCTTTTATAGCTTTTATTGTAGATTCTAATTCTTTCATCATATATGTATTGATTTTATCATGAATTTGATACTTTGAATTGCTTGATCAACAATTCAACGATTTTGTGAATCTTTTACGAATCGAGAGGTAGGTTTTAGATTTAGACCATAGGGTAAAATTCAGTAATTTAGTATAAAGCATATAGATACATATGCTAAATATTGCAATCATTATATGAATTTTTAGAATTAATATTACGTTTAACTAAAATTGATTCACATAGACATATGTGATTGAATTAGTTAAATAGGTTTAATGAGAACTCAAAATGAGTAAATTGAATACGGTTAAAGAATTCGATCGAACACTATATTAGATTTGTGAATCTTGAATCAAGACTTAAAGGCAATCAATAGATGAAATTGTTATACCCAAATATCTCATTCCATATTTGAATCTTAAATCGATCTTTCTGTACATATTGCTATTTTCAAGTAGTTGGATATATTTCGAAAAACAATTACAACAATCATATTAGTTTTCATTCATCAAATAAGAGTTAAAATAGTAGACTAAGAATCAAGTATAATTTTGGTGAGAACGATAATCACGAAAAAATGTTCGTTATATTACTTGTTACGATATTATACACTTGTGATAGAGAAAAAACGCAACAATGACATCTTAATAAATGTTAAAATAAACATAGTACAAAATTAAAAGGGGGTTTCTAGTTAAAGGTGCAAAAGAAAATCACTCGTACAATTTAACGTTATAAAATACATGACTTACATGTCGACAAACTTGATAAATTGCCGACAATGGATAATGACTACAGCACTATAGCACTTGAATTGTGGTTAATCAGCATGGAAGTCACTGGAGCCGGACGTGATTCTGCAACAACGATTCTCCACATACCTTTGTTATTCAATAATTTGTCCCCTTAATTATATATTGTTGCATAAGCACTATTAAAAGTGCTTTTGTCCTATTCTTATCAGACACACAAGAAGTCCACGAATTAACATTAAAATCTCATCGCACTCCTCCTCCTCCTCTTCTTTTTCT
>CAIGRR010528879.1:0-15031 GCA_903798365.1 Fraxinus sp. 1973-6204
AAAATTTGTTTATTGAAATGGAAAAGTATTAATTTTAATTCAACCAATTAAAGTTTGGTTTCAAAGATGGACATATTTTTGTGCCAAAAAAAAAAATTAAAAAATTAAAAAATTCAGCCCGAACCGACCCGATTCTGGTTGGGTCGGTTCTGGTCGCGGCCCGGTTCGGGTCGGTTCCAGGAATAAGTAAAAACCGAACCGACCCGGCCAGATGCCCAGCCCTACAGAAAATACAGAAATTCGTTTTCATTTTCATCAAACGTGAACTATATTTTACTATTCTAATTTATTTACAGATAAATTAATGCCACAACCATTAAATTAACACCTAACCTAAACAAACAATTTTATTCATCTAGGCCCGTTTGATACACAACATTTTCCATGGAAAATAGAAATTTTTCGCTTTCCAACTTTTGTAGTGTTTGATAAGAAAAATTTTCCCAAAAATTCGTTTTCCACCTCCTATTATTTCGCGCCTTTTTTCTTGGTTTTCAAGGAATTCATTTTCTTTTGGTTTTTTGGCAATTGGAATTTTTTTTAGACACAATAGTAAAAAAAATTATCACATCTAGTGACAATTTCCATACAAAACAGAGCCCAATGAATGGTATTCGGTATAGTAATTTTATTTTTTGGGCAATTGAAATAAATTCTAGACCCAATGATAAAAAGAAAGTTATCACTTTAATGAACAATTTCTATGAAAAACGAAGTCAAACGGACACCAAACTTTCAACATTTTTCAGGTAAAAAATTATACCAATCAAACACAATTAATTATAATTCTCAGTAAAACAAATTTTAGACAATTCAATTTCCTGTAATTCATTTTTTTCAGAACAAATTCTAGATCCAATGGTAGAAAAAATTATCACTTTAATTGACAATTTTCATGAAAAATAAAGTCAAACGGACACCAAACTTTCAACATTTTTCAGGTGGAAAATTATACCAATTAAACGCAATTAATTATAATTCTCAGTAAAACAAATTCTAGACAATTTAATTCACTGTAATTCATTTTCTTTCCACCCAAATTTCACATTTGCAATCAAACGGACCCTTAGACGAAAGTGAAAACATATTATTGGCTTATCATTATATTTTTTCTTTCTCCATTTATCTTCTTTGCAATGGGTTAGTTTTATTGAAGTTTAAACTATATTTCACCGGGCTTTAATTGACACATTATCATCACTAAACGTTAAAAAGTGTTTCAGTTAAAACTTAAACCATTGTGTTAATTATCTGTCACACTTTTTAACAGATTTGCTTGCATGAATGCTTCAATACGATTAGATTCTTCATAACATTTTTTTTTTCTTTTTTGTAACATTATGCATTCTTTGACACAAAAACGAGGGTCAACCAAAGATGGATGGAAAAGATTGTACAGAAAAATATAAATATGTAATAAACAATAAAAGAGTGAAAAAAAAAAAATCAATTTTTCTTTTAAAAAATAAGGTCAGAAGTAAAGGTAAGAAAATTTGTGGGGGTCAGAAGTGGGAATACTGAAAATATGAATAAATAAATATTTAAATAGAACTTAATTTGTGGGGGTCCACCCATTCATATGATGACACCTGAATATTTGCCTTATACTTAATTTTTATTATGTTTTTCACTCTCATTTTTGTTTCAAACCATCCACTGAAAAGATTATATGTTTCTTTTGTTAGATTTAATATTAAATTTATTTATACATTTTAAGAAATTTAATTTTAAACGCCTATCTATCTCTTATTCTTTTATTTATCATAATAATAAAAGTTTTAGAACTAAAATATACTTAGGGCCCGTTTGATATAACATTTATTTAAATCACAGTTCTATTAAAATTAATACAAAAGAAAATTACAAAATTCTTGTATTTCCCTAACAAACTTTAGTAATTTGATATTGCGAAAATAGCAATATTCTAAAAATAGATCTAAAAATTGACACAAAAAAAAAAAAAAGATAAAAGGGTCAAAGGTCGAACTGAATTGAATCAAACGTCATAAATTATTAAATAAATGAATACAAAATATTTGTAAAATTCTAAATTATACTTACGTTCTAGGTATGTTAATTTTATAATAATTTTAAATTTTTATCAACATTTAAAAATACATCAAACATGGGCTAAATTTATTTATTTTCTTACATTTTACCCAATTTGATTTTTAATGCCTATCTATCTCTCTCTCTCTTTTTTTTTTCCCCGTCAACATACTTAAATTTTAGAAGTAAAATGTACATAGTCGCATGATATGTTGCAACAATACAATAAACGTTAATTAAAAACATTGTTCTATCAAAATTAATGCAAAAGAAAATTACAAAACCCTATTTATCCCCTAACAAACTATAGTAATTTGACATTTGAGAAATATAGCAACATTTTAAAAACTGACCCGAACATCAACATGAAAAAAAAGGATTAAGGGTTAAAGGTCAAATCGAATTGAATCAATTAAAATATTAAATAAATATATATATACAAAATATTTATTACATTATGTAAAATTCAAAATTATACTTATTTTATAGGCAGTATATTAATTTTAAAAATTCACATAAATTATAACAAAATATTCCAACATTTTCATGGAGTTGATTTCATTTCCCTCGCAATTGTTGGGAGTAGCCCCACATGGAAATCAACAATTGTTAGGCGGGGGGGGGGGGGGGGGGGGGGGGGGGGGTGGCGCTATAAACAGAACTTGTTGGCATGTGGTCACTTATGCTTGCTAATTTGTTAAATGTAAGACCACTTAACGTTGCTCAAGAATATTATCAATGCATTGATTAAAGTTTGTTTATTATTGCTAAAATTCAATTGGTACATTGAGAAGCGGCATTTTCCTAAGTGTACATTTTGTTGGAAAGTGAGTAGTTATAAGGCCCATAAAAAAAGTGCGTCGCTCTGCCTATAAAAACGAATTCATTGTTTCTCTTTTTCAGATTTAAATCATCCAATTATTTTTATAGATCAAAATATGTTTCTTAATCTATTAAATTTACTTGTAAAAATCATGAATTCTAAAGACCTTGGTATTATGGTTTAATTGCTTACCCTAAATACTTAATCCAGTTTTCAAATTTGCAAAACATTCAAAATTAATTTGATCTAATTTTTTATCTTTTAAAATATATATCTTTTAAAAAAGTTAAATTTATAAATTATAGTATAAAATTTTAAACATATGAAAATGTTAAAAATATTAAAAATGTAAAAAATAAGCGTTTAAATAAAATATTATATTATTTAAAAACGAAAATTAGAAAAATAAAAAATTCTAAATAATTATGATTTTGAAATTCTAGGAAAATGAAATTTAAAAATAACGTTTAAAATTCTAAAATGGTAAAAAAAATTGAAGAGAGATTCAAAAATTCTAAAAATAAATTTATAAAAAAATAAAATTCCAAAAAATTGTTGAAAGTTAAAAAATAAAAACAGTTCAAACCCTTATTAGTTATTTAAATAAAAAATCTAAAAGATATCTAAAGGAGCACATATAAAAAATTTAGTTCACGTCATTAATTTCATTTTATATATTCTGCCAACTTAGTTTATTAATTACTTCTATTTTACTTTTGTAGCGAAAAATAAATATTGAAAGATATATCAATTTTAAAATGTAGGTATATGACAAATCGTGTTTTAAACAATTTAAAATGGAACATCAAAATAGAAAACTACAAATGAACTCAAAATTATAAATTGAAACGCAAACAAAATGGGCCATTTATTTTTGAGTCAAAATTGACCTTTGAAAACCTAAACATTGCAATATATTCAACAAGTTCCTATTGAAGATTCACCCACTTTAGGGCATGTTTTAATTAGTGGATTTTGAAGGTTGACATGCATGTATTCGGCTTGATTTTATTGGTTCGATCGACCGAGCAGGATTGATTTTGATAACATTGAAAAGAAGATACTAACGGTTGTGAGTACTCAATATAGGGATTTGAAAGAATTTGTTTATGGAAAATGGATCTTAAGTCTTCTCTCTCTTATTTTTATCCAGGGTTGGCATATGAACTGAGAAAGGGCCGGATTTGCGGGATTTAAAAACATAAATAAATTGATTTCAACGGCAAAATACCTATAACAAATGGTATCATGTAACAATGTAACATTGAAGAAACCAAAAATAATATTCCTAAGAAAAAGCTAAGGCAGTGTTTGATTCCTCTAATTTTCCTTGGAAAATGGAAAAGTTTTTTCATTTTCCTACTATTCACTTGTTTGATTGCAATAATTTGACTGGGAAAAAATTTTCCACAGCCCCGTTCACACGCATGTTTTTCAGCAATTTGGTGAATTGATTTTCCTTTTGTTTTTACTGGAATTGATTTTCCATGTTGTCTTCTTTTTTTTCTTTTTTTCTTTTTTAATTTTACAATTGAAATTTTTTTTAGACACAATGGTAAAAATATTTATCGCTTTTATTGACAATTTTCATGCAAAACAAAGACAAACGAATGGTATTCGGTATGGTAATTTTTTTAAAAAAAAATTTATTTTTTTAAAAAAATTTTTGGCAAGTTGAACTAATTCTAGACCCAATGGTAGAAATAATTATCATTTTAATGGACAATTTTCATAAAAAGCGAAATCAAACGGATACCAAACTTTCAACATTTTTCAGGTAGAAAATTATACCAATCAAACACAATTAATTACAATTCTCAAGAAAACAAATTTTAGGCAATTCAATTCTCAATAAAACATTTTCTTTCCACCCATTTTCCACCTTTACAATCAAACGGACCCTAACTGTTACCTGAAATTGTTAATGAGAGATGAGTACAATGAATCATACCCAATATGATGCATTCTACTCCAGAGTCAATCAACGTATGTAATAAATATATAAATTTCTCTTGTCAACATAAATTGTGAATTATCAACTCGAAGGTAAGCCCGCATTTGATTCATGATTTCTTCCGAAAAAATACCGAACTAAGGTAATTAAATTCTCATATAACAATAAATTTGGAAAGACGTGAAAAATTCACTTGAACACCTCACCTTAAATTAAAAAATATAGGTGCTTAAATAATAAATTTCATATATGTGAACATCCTAATAATAGCCCGAAATCATTGTGCGTGTACGTGGACTTGTATTTTGCTAGAATTTTAAAGAGGAACAAAGGAAAGCTGGAAATTTTGAGAAGAAAGAGCCTTGCTGTTGACTAATTTCGACCTCAAAATGCACAGAATCTCGGCCACCTCCCCTCCCTCCCTCCCTCCACGTAGAAGTCACCTACATACGTCAACACCTCGTTAGGAGGCAAAGACTGTCGACCTAGCAAAAGGCTTGGTAGCTGTTTGCACTCCGACGATAAAGTCAATGATCAGACTAGATATAATATGAGCGTAAAAAGTAAGATAAGAGGATTTAACTAGTGTTAGATAAAACATACTTTTGGTGAATAATGAATTCACGCATATATAGGAGAATTAGAAATGGACCAAGTGGGGGCTAATTAACCGAGCCCAAACCCAAGACGTGGTTGCTTAATAAAATAAGCCAAATTCCATTAAATAATCGATGCCAAGTTGGCATGTGTGGGACCCCCTCCGTCATGTACATGCCACGTAATTTATAAATATAATAATATTTTTTCAAGTATGAGTCGTACATTGACATGGGGGGTCGAACTTTTAAATTCAAGTTGTTAAATAGGCGATGTCTTACAGATTGCCTCAGAAATATGAGTAGCTCCAATAACTATGGGCTTACGAATTGTCTCAAAAATATGCATCGATTCTAAATAGACGAAGGATTATAAACTGCCTCGAAAATATTTGTACGAGCCTGAATAAGCGATGACTTACGAATTGTCTCGAAAGATAGATATAACATATAATTTATCGAAATTTTTGCAGCATCTCCTCTATAATATGAACTAATGCAACCTGGTAACTTGGTCCAGACTTGGTATTGTTAAAAGTGAAAATTACAATAAATGTCTACTTTCACACGACCATTTGCAAAAATGTCCTAAAAATCTTCAATGTCCATTTTGTAATAATTTGGAACAAAACACCCTTTTTAACATGAATAAAATCCACAATAAAGAAAAAAATGTATATAATAAGAAATTGTGTTGTCCAATAAAATTTTGACACATAATCTACACTACTTATTTCAAATAGTACAAATGTCAATCCAAATTAAATGCATGGGCCGGGTCAGTTAAAAATAAAATAGGGTTGGGGTCGGGTTCACATCTCACTTCCTCTACCGCCTCTCTCGCCCCTTTCAGAACCCTTTTGAAACCCTAGCAGATTTCACGCGTTTCCTCGATTTTAATTACAATACGTTGTAAAATTTCATAAGGTTTGTTCATTCTTCTTCATTATCGCTATCATGGGTCTTGTTTCTCATGGAGATTTCCCCTGGTTTTGACGACAGCGATGGTAGGTGCAACTTATTAGAGGCGAAAACTTTTGGTAAAATCATAGAGCTTTCGTTCTTTTTCATTGTTGCTACCACGATGTCGATTTTCGCGTCGAGATCGGAGCTGTAGACGACGGTGATGGAGGACACAGAGTACGGCAGGAACAAATCTTTAATATGTTATTTTTGTTCCATTTTCTTCTCTTTCAATTCATTGCTTGCGTATTTGTAGCACAATGACTATATTCTTGGAAATTATAGGTCTGAAGCTTGCTTCGTTACTGAATTGTGGTATTTTGCTGCAAAGTGAGGTTAACTTTGCCTGGTATGTCAAATAACTCATAAAAATTCTTTTTTTTGGGAAAACATGTACTTCTTAGATGTACACAAAGAAATGATGTTAGTAAAACCTGCAAATTTGTTTACTTATCTAATACAATGCGTGTAACAACGTATTTATATTTTTCGTTAGCTTCGTTCATTCTGAAATTATACAAGTCAACTGGAAAACTGTCCAGTAACATTAGGTTTACTAATGGCATCGGATCGTTATCATCACTAGTCACATGAGAAGTCACATTGTAAAGTTGAATGTGTCGTGATTCAGAATGAAATCTAGTTTCTGAAGAATGTAGAGTTTGGGATATGTACAAAACAGATGATATTGGCAAACCTTGTCAATTTGGTTGCTTGTCTAATAAATATTTTTGTTTAATCATGTATATATTTTTGTTGAGTTTGTTTTCTTCATTCATTCTGAAATTATTGAAGTCATCATTCTTCCCCTTTTCCTTATGTCTTCATAACAAGTAAAAGTGATACAAAACTTTAACATTGATTTAGAAATAAAAGATTTACATTTTCCTCGGATTTATTCTGGAAACGTGTTTATACTTTTAAACTGTAAAAATAGTATAGTAACGTCTAAATTCTTGATAGAATCCTGCTAATTCTAGAAATCGGTCTCAGTCTTTGTGATGTATAGAGATAACAAATCTTCCAGCAATGGCTTTTGCTCTTGCTGATGTTGATGTTGATGTTGGAATCCTGGTCGTCTATTCTAATAATTTTGCCCTTGATTATTAGCCCACGAGGAGTTTGGCTACTTGTCCCATTTTGGATGGTAATTGTTAGGGTATTCATGTTGCCTCTAGAAGTTTAGTGAATAACTGACCTCTGCTGGTTGACCCATGTGAGTAGAAACCAAAGGGCAGCTTGGAGTTTGTACCATATTCACAGAATTGGTCAAAGTGTTAAGCTTTCTCGTTATTGCCTTCATCTGTGTTGCCAACATTGTCTCTGCGTACACATTATGTATACCAGCTATTTTCCTCTTGACTTCCCTGTCACTCGACCAGATCGATTGATTTTATGTTATTCTCTCATACAGCTCATAAGCATCGTCCATGTCTATAGTCATTATCGATCCTCCCGCTGAAGCATCTTCCATATTTTTGAACTCTTGATGTATACCGTAGTGGAAGAGGTACACTCGAGCTTTCTTAGGCATGTCTAGATTGAGACACTTCTTGTACAAACTCTGGTACCGTTCCCATGCTTCGGGATAGCTCTCTGGGTTCTTCTATTTAAATGTATGTATTTCATTCTGGATTTGATGAAATTGAGTTGGAGAGAAGAACTTCATGGTGAATTTCTAAACCATGTCGTTCCATGACTGTATGCTCCTAAGAGGTTGAGGAAACATCAATGGCTATGAGCCTCTTTTAGAGTGTGAGAGAATAGATGCATTCAAAATGCATCCTATGACATTTCCTCGTGATTGATTACTTCGTACAACATGTATGTGTTCATGAAGATTCTTTGTAGCCTTCCCGCAGAATCTAATGTCATGATAATTCTGGAAGAGGTTTATGACATTTGGTCGAATGTGAAAGTTAGTTTGTCCAATGGGTGGATAGATGATCGGAGGTTGAATTGGTGTTGGCATCGGACTAACATAAAGCCCTACTAATACCGGCTAAACATGAGGTGGTTGTTGAACTAGGAGTGCTACCTCTTGTAGTGCATCTCGGACTTGATTTTGAAAGGCCTACGAAAAGTGAAACAAGAAAAGATTAAATATCTTAATTAAAGCCAAAAGAAATTGAATATAATATAAACTAATAAACTAAAATTAAATCCGTTATTTCCGAACAATGACACCAAAAACTTGTTACGTTGAAACCTACAAGCGGAAGGGGATCGTTGTACAAGTAATAGAAATCAACGAGTTTAAAATTTATCAATCCTACGAGAAATAAGGTCTAATATCTACTTTAATAACTTTTAATCAAATTCGAAGTTATGTAATATCAAAAGAGATGTCTAGTATTTTTTCTATAATAGCCCTAAATTAAGAAAGCATATAAAGGGTTCATCATATATCCAATACAAAGGAAAAACTTAGCTAATCATCCTAATAATTAAATTGTACAAATTATAGAAAAATATCATCCAGATTGAATGAAATCTTGGTTTTGGATGGATAGCTTCAAGAATCTTGCTCATATCCCTTTATGTTGATGGTCTAGCTTCGTTCTTCGCCTCTAAAAAATGTTGAATGGATGAAGTTTTAAGTCTAGGGAGGTCTTTCCATGTTCTAGTCGAGTTTTGGTAATTAAAAGATACAAAAAAGATTGCATTAAATTGTTATCAAAACAAAAATAAGAAAAACAAAAATAAAAAATTCCCGTTTTGTACTGAGGCGTACGCCTGAACCCTTTAGGCAGCCTTAGGCGTTTCAGATTAGGAGGGGGCGCACGCGCCAAGGCTTGTCTCAAGCAATATTGAGTATTTTTTATCATAACTTTCTTTCTCGATATCCGACTAAGGCGATTTAAAGTGCGTTTGAGAGCTAACTCAAAGGGCTATCATTCTTATTTGATTCCAATTCGAGCGTTTTCTATGCTAAAAATGAGCTTCAATCTGAGGTAGAAAATTCGAAGCATAACTCTTTCGAATGTAAATTAGTGTTTGATAATACTTTGACTATATTTCATCCATTTGACTTATTTTCTCATCCAATTTACACCTAGTATTCTCGATTCTTCATCGTGAGGCGCATCATAACTTTTGAGTATTTGCAATTTAGTCCTCGAACTTTGAATTTCCTTCATTTTAGCAACTTTTCATTCTTTTTTTAATTCTTCATCAAAACACGAGTTTTTCCTAATAAAAGCAATAAATAACAAATTAAACACTAATCCATCCAAATAATAACGAAATATCATCATTTAGAATCCCGAATAAGTATAAAAACTACACTTATCACTTTCAACAAGTTGACTATGGCTTGTTTGAGCCCCATTTTTTATTTTTATTTTTTGGCAGAATGTATTTTGGAATAGTAGATTGATAGAGAATGTGTGATTAAAAATGAAGGAAATTTTTTTGGGTTGTGTTTAATATTATTTTATTGAATAATGTGTGGTTAAAAAGAAAAGAGAAAAAATGTATTTTGAAAGAAATAGGGATCAAATAAGGTATAAATTAAAATTGGATCTCAGATATTGATCGATGTAAGATATGGTAATTTTTTCCGAACTAACCGTGATTAATACTTAGTAAGTGGATTATGTTATTTATGGATTTTAATATTTATTGCAACTTTTCCTTCAAAACCCACTCTCTACTTCTTAAACTATTCAAACCATTTTTAAATTGATTATCCATTGATATATAAAAAATTGTGTTAAATAAAATATGAGGAGAAATAAATAAATATTTCTTGAAAAAATGGAAATAAAAAACCAAAATAGAGATCATTGTTAGAATGCATAAACATTTTTGGCCATTGATATATCAAAACTTACATTAAATAAAATATGCGGAGAAATTACGGATGACAAAAAAAACCTGTTAAACCCGATACCCGTGGGGCCCCGCCTCAAATGAGGTGGGGATTACCCGCTTAATCGGGTTTTGGGTCGGGTACGGGTCGGGAAAATTCGCCCCGTGTCGGGGATGGGCAATAAAGGATCCGACCCGACCCGATTAATCCAAGGATAAACTCATAAACATAAATTGCAAACACACTTTAATTAAATGATTGTTCATTATTGATACAAATAATTCACTAGTTGGCGGGCCAAGGCCCAACTCCCAATACCCATTATAGGTTATAACTTAGGGAAAATTAGGCTCAATACCCTTTTTTTGTGTTTTGATTAATACCCTTAAACTCTAATTAAACATTAACTTATAACCCAAAGCAGCCAAAACCATTTAACAGATTTTAGAATATAGAACTAACGCGGTGAGGGTTGAGAATTTTTTCAATTTCATCATTCACATGCGGCGCCAGAAATTAAAATTTATTCAATTCTTCTCTTCTCAACTTCCACTAACGATGACTTACATGGCAGAAGGTTTGTTCTATTTGTATTTCAATTGAAGTGATTTAGATGCTTCAATTGCTTTTTCACTTGAATTGAGTTTGCAATGACTGGTAAAAAATATAGTTCAACAATTGACTGGTTTTAATTATTATTTTACTTGAATTGAATTGGGTTTGAATCCTTATTTATTTGTTCTAGTTTTGTTGATCTTGTAGCGAGATTTTGGTCACCTTTTCCTTCATTTATCAAGTATTGCCATCTTTCTGGTAAGAGCACTCACCACTTCTTTATTCTCATGCACCTGTGGTAAGATTTTTTTTATTCTTATGCAATTTTGGTAAGTGCAATTCTTTATTGTCGACGTATCCATTGTTGAAAAGTAGGAGGTTATACTGTTCACGAAATATATTTGATAAAATGCTCTTTATAATTAAAGAGTCTTTTGTACATTAATGTGTTGTATTTTAGCTCGAAAAATGAAGTATCAATTCTTGAGCCATTATTTATTTATATTTTTGGAATAAAGCTATATTAGCGACGGATTTATGTATGTTTCATAACTTTCACTTTTTAAAAAAAATTGAAATTGATTTTATTTCCATTCCTTTGCATGTTTGATAAGTTTATATTCGACCCACTTTACAAAGGTTAATTTTGGCCGCTAATATGTGCAGTGTTTATTGACAAGATTTTGCAATGAGTGAACCACGGCAAACCTTTGTTTAAATAAGAAGTAAAGAAGAAATTTAATCAAATGATTTCAATAATGTTTAGTAGATAGAGGATCCGTATATTTATTTAAATGCTTAAGCGATCCATATTTAATGTATATATAATTATAACTGGCATATCATGAATCCCATGACTCGACTAAGTCAATAATGTATTTTGAAATTGATCAATGCAAGTGTATATTTGATTTATTTCAACTTGTCCCTAAAACCTAAAAACAAATAACTAAGCTAATATGTGATTCATTTTATATTTCAATTTGGCATGATATATTATGTTATTAATTATGTGTGCAAGCAATTTGCTTTATATTTTAAGGCCGACTTTTATATTTTAACGGTTAAATATTTTGACTTGTAGGTCTGGCTTTTATATTTTAATAGTAAACTTGCATAAGGTTCCATGTGCAAATAAATATATATATAAGTTCATATTGAATAAATGGATATATATAAGTTCAAAATACCAAAGGCGACAGTTTTCCCCACTTCGAGATGACATTCATGCAATGAATTAGCTTTATATAATTTATGACTTAGTTGTAATGCTGATTTAAATGTTTGCAAAGTCACATATTCCTTGTTTTCTTGGAATTGTTAACTTGAATATATAATAAAACAAACCAGTCTTCAAAATATGTATGTTTGGACTATTGTTAGTTGTAATTAAATTCTAATTAGATTCGTGAATCTCGTTAAACGATACTTTCTCCTAACTTTATTACTTGTCCATGATATTCTATAAAATCTTGGCTAGGAGACAACCTACTTAAATAGATTATTTAAGAATAAGGCCTTATTTGGGTCACATTTTTTTTTTCATTATCATTCTTCTACTCATTTTTAACCATACATTCTTTAATAAAATAATATTTTTCATCACATCAATAACTTTTTCTTCTTTTTCAACAACATATTCTCCATCACATCAACAAAAAAATGCATTCTTTTGAAAATAATGTGTACCAAACGGGGGCTAAATATCTATTTTATATTTTTTTCCCTTAATATTGTTCGTTGTTATATATTAATAATTATAATAATGTTTATAGGGGTGGCTACAAGTTAAGTTGAGTCGAGTCGAGTCAAGAGCCGAAATTCGAAGTTTAGACTTAGCTCGAGCAAAATGGGTTCGGGCTTTATTGGTCCGAGTCGAGCTGAGCAAATGCTCGAAAAAAATTTGAGGCTCGGCCCAAGCTATTGGCTCGGGCTTGAACGGGCAGGTCCATTTACACATCTGTCTCTTTCCTCCCTTCCATTTCAACTTTTTTTTAAAAAAATTTTATATGGGCCACAGGGGTCGGCTCGACCCCGATTTCCCAAAAATGGGGCTCGTTCTCTGGCCTGGCCGGGCCGGGCTTTTTTCGAACCAAATTTACATCCCTAAATATTTATGTTGTAAATGGTAAGTTTATTATTAGGGAATGACAATTGTATCACCGCAACCCTAAAAATTATTACCATTGTATCCTTAATTCTGCCATATAAATATAAGGTTTTGGTTCTTATTGTAATAAACACACGTCTATTATCTTTTATTCTATCTTTTCTTTTTCTCTCTTTTTAAATGACGTTATTAGCACGATAACTTGATTTTTCAAAGTTTAATGAAGGGTTTTTTAAGTATAATCATCTATCACATGTACCAAAATTATGGTGACATGAATCTTTTTCGTCAATTCATGTATGTAATTGGTTTATTATTGCAAAAATCATAAGTATCCATGCATTCAATTAATAAATTCACGAGACTTACTTTATTCATAAATTAATAAATCAATTCCATGCAAAGTAATAACACATGTCCGTTTATTTGGCTTTCTTTTCAATAGAGTGAGTCGAATTGATCAATTTACGGCCCTATTCAATTATGTCAATTCATGGTTTACTAATATCAATTCCATGGTTAAGTATTTCGTCAATTCACATCCATATTTGAAAGATTTTTTACTATTAGATTTTTGGTAATTAACTTATCTATATAAATTCATATCATATCTATATGGTAATTAAATATTTTTAGATTTTTTCATAAACTTTAAGTTAATAATTTATTATGTTGTTGTTTCTGAAATAACATAACATTATAATTAATATTCTAAAAGAATATTACTTGCTCCTGAAGAAGTAAGAATAAAATACAATGTGCTCCCAAAGTAGCACATGTTTGAAAAAACATTTTATTTTATTTCAGTGTTTATCCCTAAAGGAAAACGCGTAACTTATGTCACGTTGATATTGACTACTTGATGTTTAATCATATACTTCGAAACTAATTGTATTTCCTTTTACTTTATTGTATAGTTAATTAAATGACAAACAATTCAAAATGTGAGTTAATTGCACTTGACATATCTGACAATAACTACTCGANTTGACTACTTGATGTTTAATCATATACTTCGAAACTAATTGTATTTCCTTTTACTTTATTGTATAGTTAATTAAATGACAAACAATTCAAAATGTGAGTTAATTGCACTTGACATATCTGACAATAACTACTCGATATTGATATACATCTTGTCTCAAAAGGTTTTGGAGAGAAATTAGAAGAAGAAAACAAAGAATCCATGCAGATCGAGCAAAATCACTTTCTTCATCATCATTTTCACGATGGATTGAAAAATGAATATCTCACTGAGATAGATCCACATGTTCTTTGGAAAAAATTAACTGAGATATCTAATCATTAGAGAACTATTGTCCACTCCAAAGTGCGCTATGAGTGGATGCACTTTCGTTTGCAAGACTTCATAAATGTTAGTGAGTAGAATTCTGAACTGTTTAGAATATTTCAAAATTGACATTGTGTGGAGAAAAAAGCATTGGTAAAAATATGTTGGAGAAATTTTTTTCCACCTTTCATACCTCAAATGTTCTCCTGCAGTAGCAATATCGCGAGTGTGGTTTCAAAAGGTACTCAGAACTTATATCTTGTCTGGTTGTGGTTGAACAAAATAATAAATTTCTGATGAAAAATCATGGGTTACGTCCAACTAGTTTTATACCATTGCCTGAAGCAAATATAATATCAAGACAAGGGCGTGGATGTGGACGTAGACATGGACATGGACACAGATTTGGACGTGGGCCTGGATGTGCACGTGTAATAAATTGTGGACGAAATAATTAACAAAAGTATCAGCAACAGGGCGACAATTTCAAAAGGCACAAACTAAACGAAAGTAGCACATCCAAAAATGAGCATGAAGAAAGTTGCTTTAGATGTGGAATGAAATGGCATTGGGCAGTACCTGTCGTATGACAGAACACTTTGTGGATCTCTACCAAAAGTCAATCAAGGGAAATGGAAAAGTGGAGCAAATTTTGCTAATTATGATTGTCCAATTGATGTGACTCGTCTGGATGTCTCTAATTTATAATCTAAATGGAAATATTGTCCATTTGATGGGGGTGGTGTGATGGAAGATATATATTAGTTTACTTTCTAGTATTTCCTTTCGATTTAGAAATTCAATTATGTTCTTATTTTTCGCAAAAACTTAGAACTTTAGTATGCATTGTTAATTTCATAATAAATTATGTTTACC
>CAIGRR010528904.1:0-10998 GCA_903798365.1 Fraxinus sp. 1973-6204
TTTCTGTACAAATAGGTTTTCTCTTATTGAATTGAATAGAAATTAATTTTATTAAAAGCAAAACTCGGTGAATATTTTTTTTAGACGTTACGTCGTGATTAAGTTACTTGATTTACTTCCATATGAGAAATCTTATCTTCAATTAGATATTTTCAAGCTCATAGAGATGCGACTATGATTGTTGTCTTTATTCTAAAAGTTTCGCAACGAAATTCTTTGAATAGTTCAACATGTATCTTGGTATTCTTGATAATTCAATGACAGTAAATTTAGCAAATGATAAATCCCTATGTACAGGGATAGTTTCATTGACAGGACCTTTACAGGCCCCTCACATGTATTAAAAAAAAAAAAAGTTATGCAGGCCCCACCATGTGTGTTGTTTGTAAAACATATTTACAAAATTTTATGTAGCCCAAACATCATTCATTTAGCAAATGATGGAGAATCTTTAATGTGTATCCATATTATATTTATATATAGCCCATGTTTGGTAATGATTAAAATTAGATTTATAGTAGATTTTGATAAAAGTGGATGAAATATATTGTTGAAAAGTTGTAGATCTTATGAAATATGTAGTTAAAATTAATTGTTGACTTTGACTTTTATATTAAATTTTTAATTTAAATTCCTACGAAATAGGGACATAGAATAATATTGTAGGACTTCGCTATTTCTACACTAATTTTTTACAATTTGGTTGACACTTGCAGTTTTGTCCAGTGTCAATTGGATGAAAAAACTATTCGAAATTTAAATTATTCAATTGTTTAATACGTGACAAAGTATAAATCAAAATGTATATTAACGTGTATATGTTGCAAGATTCAAAGTTGGATGACGCTACCAACACCTGATTCACGCGAAAATTCATCTACAATATTAATAATAATATCGTCGATTTTCACCACGTAATGATAAATAAATAAAATAGAGAGTTAATCTAAGATGTTGGAAACCCAATCCTAATGTTCTCTATTTTTAATTTAGCCCCATTTGATTTAATAAACAAAAATAATCAGATTTTTAATATATTTTCGGTACAACTTAAAATTCAATTAAAATTGAAAATATGATCGTTATTGAGTTCCACTCGTCTAATAAAAGTCAACAATAATGATTAATTTTTTAATTTTAATTCGATTTTAATCTCTATCGAAGACGCCCAAAATATGACTAAATCGCGTGAGTGAAAAGTTAATAAAAATATTAGGGTAAAAAAATGAATTTTAGAAAATGGGTCACCACTTCAAATTGATAAAAAAATATTTTTTCTCAAACCAAACGACGGCTTTCCCACCATCAGCGTCAGCATTAGCATTAGCGTCAGCATCGCCGAGCCAAAATCTCACCCACTGCCTGCCCCTCTAGGGGCTTTTGGTGAGAACCAGAGAAACTCAGGAGATTTGGGCGTTTAATTCTACAGGGTTTAGGTACTCTATTTGATATGCGTTTTTCCCTCGTATCATTTTATTATTCTTGATTTTTGTTGCTTTTGATTGATGAAATCGAATTTCATAAAGTTTTTCTATGTCATATTTGTTTCAATTTCAAGAAAAATTCTCAATCTTTAATCATAGTTTCAACATTCATCTGATTTTTGCGCTGTTTTTTACCCTCTTTTATTCGCAAGTTTTATATGTGGAAGCTACGATCCGTGTCTTGCTGAATAGGTACCTTCGAATAAATGCAGCAATTCGATCAATTTAAGGAGAGGCCTATCCCAACGAATATGGGAGAAGTGGTAACTTTTCCTGAACCAGTTTTCATTGATTGATAATTTCTAAGTTTTAGTTCTTTTTATATGTCTTTCTTTTGTCGTCTGTGCATATGGGTTTAATAAAAAGGCTATTAATTTGTTTAAAACCGTTCTCTTTTTGTACTTGTAGCTTTAAAAAATGATCCGAGAGTATGTCATTTTCTCATTCTACCTTATGCAATCCATTATGCTAAATGTTTTTATTAGCTTTACTTTAGGAAGACATCGATTGTAAACACCATAACACCTGATTTTGATCACATAAATAACATGTCTTTGTTTTTGGTTGTAAGCAGTTCATGGCCAGTAAGGAAGTTATAACACGTGTTTGACTTCCTATTTGTCTGTCTACTCATTCCCAAAAGCCAGTCTCTCATATTTCGAATTTAATTTGATAAATTACAAGTAAACATGAAATTACTGGGAACAAATCTTAGTTTATTGTAATTATAAGCGTTAGCATCACTCATCTAAAATGATTAATTTTTCGGATGGAATATTATGCATTTGCTATTTAGAAATAGAAAAAGTTTGACGTCCATGTAAGACATACTAAATAAGGCACTTCTATTGTTGTTCTTTCATGATAAACATTCTATACATTCCTTTTCACACACTTTTTGTGGAAGGGACTTAAATTTGTGTTGTGCTATTGGAAGTTGGGATATTAAAGGGCAATGCTGAAAAAATAATCAGAATAGAATTGAGTAGATTAAGATGGATGTTTAGTCACAATAAAATCCAATCAGAAATGGGGTTATAATCTAATAAGTGGAGCTAGCACAAATTGAGGATAAAATAAGGAAAGGATGTCTTAGATAGTTATCCTGTCTTGCTCAAATTTGAAGCATCTCCCATTCACAAGAATTACACAATATTATTACCCATGTTATAAGAGAGGCCAAAATTGGGTGGTTGCAAAATATTTGATTTCCTCGAATCTTTTTAGAAAAGGCAGCTTTCCTCTGATCGAATGGCAAAAAATATTTATGTCGTCTGCTACAAGTTTATTATGGGCGTTGTACTTGTTACCCATACCACAACTTAGTAAATATGCAATGGTGTGTCATTGGCATATCAATGAACATTTGATGTAGGAGTTTCAAGGTTTCAATATCATGATTTCTGCTACTACACTATATCATACATGGCTATTTCTAAAAGTGGTCTTATTTGTTATCAAATATATTTTGAGGGGTTGGTTGTGGGGAGCCCTGGGGTATGAAGTCGGGCTGACAATAACTTATATGTTGATGAGTGTACCCTTGTTTTCTCTGTGTGCCAGAATTTTGTGCAAGCGGAAGATGCGCAACTGGAGAGTACCAGGGCGAGATGTATTTACACTTGCATAGTTTGTGTTATCTCAAGATTCAAGTATCCTTGTAATGCATCAGTTATCAAACATGTACATTTTTGTTATTTCTGGCAGTTTCAAATGTCCTTAAAAGGCATGGAGCACTAAAAGAGCGCCTTTCTAGGTACAAATATTGGAGAGTACTTGTAATTCCTACATATGGGGAAATAAATTGATTAGACATAAATGATTGACATTTTTCCTCAAGCGCAAAGTCTCCAATTCCATGATATGAATTTCTTTGTAAAGTGCCTGATAGCAATGACCACATATGTTGTTGGTAATATCTAAAATTGTTTTTGGGCCATTATTAACTAGTACAATTGCAATAGTGCAAAGTCTGTCAGACAACTGCTTGTTTGTGGAATTAGAAGGATGTTAGAACTTTTTGATCTAGAAATGAACTATGTCTGTCTGTCTCTCTTCTACCAATATTCTTAGATTGTATTAGAGTGTTATTCATATACAGTGATTGTATTAGGAAGGATAGAAATACATGGATTTGTAATGTCCATCCAGTAATGGGGCTGAAATGGTGTTAATGTTCACGGGGGATTCTGGACCACATTTAGATCTTGTAAATCTCTTATGGGCTCGGGCTAACATGTTGAATACTAGTCTATGCTTATTTTCTATCAAGATGTGTATTGTAGAACGCTGATGGACTTCCTATGATGTTGCAGCTTAAAATACGAAACTTCAATTTTATAAGATAATTTTATTCACTTTTGACTTACTTTTTGCGCATACATAGGCTTGGCGTCAGTTCTTTACTGTTCTTGTTCTTTACCCTTTTTTTGCAACCAGATGTTAACGTGCTTGGTTTGTACTGACATTATTTTATGGGATCATTTTGGGCTCATGATGAAAAGAATGTTCCAGAGGGTGGATGGGCCCTGCCTGGGAACACAGGGTTAATTCGTCCACCCCTTTGTAAAACTAGGAAGGCTTAGTGATGTAAAAAGTTAAAAAACGCGAGTGATGGTTTGTAAATATAGAATATGCTCCAATCATCATTATTGTCATCATGGTGTTTTTCAATGCAAAGGAAAATCAGCTCTATTATTCTTTCATGTAGACCTTTTCTTTTTAGTGAATGGCTATACTAAAATATAGTAGAGGTTCTAAAAGCTGTTGATTTCATTAGGGACTCTGAAAAGACGGTCTTTGAGCGTTTGCAAAGGGAATTTGAAGCTGCCCGTGCTTCTCAAACTCAAGGTAGCTTTAGATAAAGTTTTTTGAGCACTGGGTTTTTTACTATTCATATAAGATTTTGAAAATACTGTTGGCGGCTGCCATTTTGTGCTTCTTTGCATGTGGCCATATGTTGTTGGCTCATGATATTCCATGCATTATCTGTGATTTATAAGTCTTTTTTGTAAGTTTTTGAAATAATTAAATTAACATCAACTGCCAAGCAAGGAAGAAACCGGCAGATATGTAAGTCATGCAAGATAAGGAAACATATATGCATTAACCTGCTAAGATATCAACATTGGAGTGAAACCCATTCAAAAACTTAGGAAGGAAATAGAAAACAGAGTTTTGGAGAAATTGTACCCTCATGTAACAGTTTGTGATCCAACCACTTCGTCATATGCCAAAAGCTGCAAACACCTGTTTGGGAGTATAGAAACTTAGACAAAATTTCCACCTTCTGCATGTGTAATAATATCTTGCAACTTCTTTCTTTTGTCAGCCACTAAGTAGAAAGTAGTAATTATGATACATAATACTGGATACAGCAGTGAACCCTTACTCTTATCTTTATTGAAGATTGAAGGGAAATACAAAAAGATGTTTGTTGGCTCACTAGGAGTTTATTTTCAATGTAATTTCTGGAATTTAAGTCGTAGACTCCATATTTTCTTAACAACCAAAGAAGTTGTTAAGTTTAGAAAAGATGAGTTGTGAACAGTGACAACTGTTCTTGTTACTTAAAATGAATAATCTGGAAAGTCAGTCAACTCGCCCATTCTTAGAAATCGTCGTGATAATGAAATTACAAATTATTAACCTGTTTCTTTAAATTTAAAGGACCTTAGACACTAAAAGAAATATCAGTGTTTTGATGGAAATCCTATTAGATATATTATACAAAGATTTTGTAAGCTGGATTCTTATTTTAGGAAAACTAATTATGTTTTATTTTGTAGATTTTCGGGTATTTTATGTTATTTCTTTAGTTGTTTCTACTTAAATTAGATTAGATAAAACCCTATATAAAGGGGGCTTTTGCATTTTATTTTAGCAACTCATAAATTGGAAAGACACTTTCTCTCTCCTCTCTCATATGTCTCTCTGATTCCTCCTCTTTTTCCCTCACTTCCTCTTCTCTTCTCTTATTCGCTTCCTGTTTCCCATCCTTCTACAAATCCAGTTTTTGTCCGTTGTTCCCACCATCCTATTAGATGTATTATATGGAGACTTCCCTTGTTTGATTCTTATTTTAGGAATGGTAAATAGGGTTTACTTTATATAATTTATCTATTTGTTTCTACTTAAATTAAATTTGTTAAAACCCTAAATAAGAGGGGCTTATGCATTGTTTTTTACTTGCCTTTGATACATTGAATAAACTTTCCGTTTCTCTCTTGTCTCACGCCTATCTCTTTGATTCCTCTCCCCTTCTCCCCTTCTGCAATTCTAGTTCTTGTTTGATTGTGTACGTTGTCATTTTCTTTTCAATTCTACTTCCATTCTTGGAGTTTTAATTGTTATCCTTATAATAAGAAGATTATCTCTCCTATTATTATAACATCTTAGTCCTTAGAATATTTGAAAACTGATTTTACGTATCACCATTCACTTGTAAGATATATTTTTTCTTAATGTTCTTAATTCGATGTGAATTTTGTGGATATTGCATTAAAGACATGATTTCCATGTAGGTGTGAATGTGTAAATGGACCAGATCTGCCTATATCCCGATAATACAACAGATATTTGATTGTTAAATCCATATTCGATTTGTTATGTTATCGGATATTTGATCCATTAATCCGATCCGAAATTAAGGAAATTAGGAAAAAATCAATGTTGGAATCAACTTTTTTTTTTTCCAATTCTTAAATGGGTTTAATAATTATAAAATTTTCAACTTTTTTATGTTTTGAATTTGATAACTTCTTTATTCTAAATCTATTTATTTTCTCATTTATTTATTTTAGTGATAAATAATATGCCATAAAAATATTTTACTGACTCAATTATTTATAACAAATCAGATCAGATTGTTATCGGATCGAATGAACCTATCCGTATTTGATCTATTTAGGTAACAGATTATTGGATTCGAATCTTGATTGGATTATCGGACTGAAAATCTAAATTTATCTCCCATTAATTTCATCGAATTCGGATAAAAATTCAATTCATTGACAACTCTATATACAATTAAGAGACGAAACATATTTTCATTTTACTTTTACTATTTATGCTATAATAAAATTTCCAAACTGATAAACTGCTAGGTATTTAGAATATTTATCTTTTAGATAATTTATTTGCACAAAATATTTTGACTACACGAGATTATTGTTATATTGCGTGTTGATTATTAGTGTAGGATGCATATCTTCTTCTTCTGAGTTTTGTTGAACTTTATTAAATACCTTTGTCACACTTCAAATATTATCTATTTGTTAGTTTTGTAAGTATGTTAATTAATTTGCAGAAGTATACTTAGATGGTGAGCAATGGAATGATGGTTTATTAGCAACAATAAGGGAGCAGGTATGATTTCAGTCACTCGGTTTAGTAGTTTTAGTAATAATTCTTTTCATTTTCCATGGAGATTGTAGAGTTGAGAATTGAATTGAAATTGCTTTTCTTTATAGAAAAAAAGCCATTTTTGAATTTCATTGGAAAAACAGTTATTGTGGAAATTTTTTGTTTCTCTTCGTTTTCTCATGTGCATCCTTTTGTGCTCTGATTTTGCTGCTTACTAGTTGGTAGCGTATCTTGTCTTCATATAAGTTTCCACTTTCAGAGGCACGCTATGTTGTTATTTATGGTAGGTTCACATGGAGGCTGAAAGAAAGGCAGCACAATTGTCAGGGGATACAACTGCGTTGCAGCCAGTACTTCCTTTTCACGGAAAAATTACTTATAGAGCTGGAAATAAGGTATTTTATGGTTGTTAGGAATTTATACTTGTTAATGTTTCTTAATAAATCCCGGAATTTTGTAGTACTTTGTTTTTCGATTTCCGGTGTCATACTGAGATGGTATTCTTCTATTTTCCTGGTATTGAAGAAAGAGAAGAAGTGTAGAAAAGTTTCAACCAACTTCTACCCGTTTAGTACTGGTCATGCACCAATTTCATTTTCTATATGATAAAGTGAGATTTGCCTTATAGATGTGATCAACAATCTGCTGGTGAAAAAATTAAGAGTAATTGTGAGTTGTAGCACTCGTGCCTAGTACTTTCTCTATGGCTTAGGCCTTAGTATGAATTAGTTTCTTGCTTCTTGAATGGCATAAGCATTCTGATCTTTTGATTACCTCTAAAACACTTGACATTCGCTGGTATAAGAATTCAGCATTAACCGGCAGCCTGTATTACACATTGTGCACATGCAGTTACTAGTGTTGGAGCACTCAAGTTCCCCTCCTTGTCTTAAGGGGAACTCTTCTTGTTTTCTTGGTGGGGAATATTGAATACTGTTCTGAACCAAATCTAAATATGAAGGAAAGAAGTAATGGTCTTATGCATACTACAGTAGCACACATTAGTATCCATTTCCTGTGTGGTGCCCTTAGGAGTATAATTAAGCTACCACCTGATTCATCTTATAAGAAATGTTGAATTTTATCCCTTTAAACTGGAGTGAACTTGAACACAAGTGATTTAGGGGTGAAAGACTGGTGATGCTACGCTTCCCAATGTTTTAAAAGGCTTAAATAGGTACCGATGCTTTTTTCCTTCGTGAGGTGAGGAGTAAGCCTCAAGGTGTAGTGAGGCCTCCACAAACTAAAATAATAAGTCAAAATTATAAAATAATACGAAAGAAATTTTTTGCCAGAATTTTAAAATCCGAAGAATTGGAATTTTTGCTGAATTATATGCGTGACTGCGTGGCTGCCTTGCAATCTCATGGAAGAAGAATTTGAGAAATACAAAAAGATAAAAAAAAATTGAAATCAGAGAGGATATGATATTATTAAAAATATATATATAAATGAAGACATATTACCTGCCGAAAATTTTAGAATTGCCGGTGCTGCCTTGATTTTTGTAGAAGGCCTCTTGTTTCTTGGAAGTGGTGAGACGTGGGGTAGTATAGTGGAGTTCTTTAGGACTTTTTACTGGATAATCCTACAATAAAAAGAATTGATGGCCTCAATTTTTGTTTTATTATTTGAGAACGAGATGAACCCTGTAAAAATCCCCTTTTAGAGATGAAACTCATGCTTACACTTCAAAAAGAGGGAAAGAATAAAAAAAGAAAAACAACTCAAAGGTCACAATAAAATTGAGACGCACACCTCACACCCCTTGAGAGTCGCACGCACTAAGCTTGTCTTATTGAAAAAGTACTGTAAGTACCACCTCAAGGCACAAAAGTGCATTTCGCCGTGCGTCTCACTGGCACCTCTTTAGACCATGCCGTTTCCAGTGTGGAGGCTCCCAGGAGATAGTTAAACTTCCACCTATTTATCTTATCGGAAATGTTGAATTTTATCCCTTTAAACTGTGGTAAACTTGGAGCACAAGTGATTTAGGAGGCAGTGTATGCTGGTAGACTAGGAGGCTTGTTTGAACCTTTGATTTAATTCAGGTGGACCGAAATTACAACCATAAGCCCACATTTACTTCAATGACTTCTCCTACTACAAGGATTATGACTCCAAATAATGAGAATCTTTAATTGCGAACGGTAACTCTAGACCAATAACTACATAAATAACTAATATTAGAATTCCACACTTGTCCTTTGTTGTGCATCTGTTTTACATTAGACCCTGTTGACGTTTAGGTAAATGGCAGCAATTTTAATTGATTATGAACAACATGATTGACTACTTAATAAGGCATTCTTTATGAGCAGACAATTTGCTGTTTCGAAGGAGCAAGGATTGGCATACTATATGAGACATCATTTGCTGGTAATTACAAACTTTCTGGTTTCATACGAGTATGGATTATTACTAATTGGGGAAAAAAAATTATCTGGTGCTGCTGAAAGTTTATAACAATTTTCTCTCATTTATTGTTTCTAATTGGATTATATTCAATAGTGTTCCATTTTTGTGAACGAATTTGTAAAGGTTGGTTTTTAGCTGACTGGTCATTGTGATTAATTGAGCCNCTGAAAGTTTATAACAATTTTCTCTCATTTATTGTTTCTAATAGGATTATATTCAATAGTGTTTCATTTTTGTGAACGAATTTGTAAAGGTTGGTTTTTAGCTGACTGGTCATTGTGATTAATTGAGCCATTCTGGCTACAAGGATGATTTTTTTTTTTTGTGGATATAAACCATAAATGGAAACATCTTGGAAAAAATAAATGGGAGTAAACTTGAGAGAGTTTTTCGTGTTAAATTTTGAACTCAAGCAATTAAGTAACTGGCCAGGGACCCACAAAATTGCTTCGACCAACCAAACTCAATAACATGTCTTTCTACTTGATTCTCTTGTGTGCCCCATGCACTTGTTGTAACGCCCCAAAATTTCACAAATACTGGAGTGTTACCAAAAAATTAATTTCTTTGTGAAACGATAAAATAATATTCTTTAAATAAAATAACTGGAATATCCATAATGAAAACATAATCACAAATTAAATAACCGTCTTTGAACAAAGTAAACTAACTAATAATTTAATGAAAAAATAAACTTAATATTTTATCTCTTCGATTCTTCTTGGCAGTCACATCACCGTTCCACCACTGTTCCAATCAACTCGAACTAATCTGTAGAATATTGTAAGAGTNAATTAAATAACCGTCTTTGAACAAAGTAAACTAACTAATAATTTAATGAAAAAATAAACTTAATATTTTATCTCTTCGATTCTTCTTGGCAGTCACATCACCGTTCCACCACTGTTCCAATCAACTCGAACTAATCTGTAGAATATTGTAAGAGTGAATATTTAAAAATATCCAATAAGATTACTTGTTCATATTTTAAACCATAATGGTTAAGCCCAACTGTTCACTGAATATCTATTCAAAGTCAAAGGTTGTTTTCTAATCATACTACTGCATGTTTAGGAATTACGGAGCTCTCTTCCAAATCCAAAACCCTAGATGGTCCCCCCTACCACCCAACCACCAAACCCAACCCACCCCAACAACCCACCACCCAACCCAACCACCCACGTTGGTGTCGCCGGCAACCTAACCCCACCCAGACGACCCCACCCCACCGGCCTCACGCCACAGATCTCTAGCCAAATAGCCGTAAACCACCATGCCGCAACTAGTGGGCCCACAACGGGAGAACCGCATCACATTGCAGACGACGGCGACCCAACCCGGAGACGCACTGCGACATCATTGTTGAAGGAAATGGCGAAATTGCAGGTCCAGGTAAGGAGAAGAAGATGGTGGCTCACACATCCAGTTTCCAGATTCGTCCAGTTCCGGCCTCCTCCCTGCCACACGCGCGTGCCGGTCGGACTGCATAGGTAATTCCGACGCCGGCGGGGTAGGCGTGTGCTGCCGCGCAAATCGCCGGCGCGTGTGCCGGTAGTACCACAGATGCAGCACAGCGTCCTGAGGCCATCCAAACCATTGGCTTCATCATCTGCTGATCCACCTGCACGTAATTTAGGGAGACAGATCTATGCAACGGGTCCTAAGACCTTCAATTCACGCTTTACGATTGAGGCACAGGAGTTTGTAGTGGTTGTTACCGATTCAGGCATAG
>CAIGRR010528951.1:0-10406 GCA_903798365.1 Fraxinus sp. 1973-6204
GCCAATATAGGTCTACTGGAAATCACAGCCCAAGTGAGCTTGTTAAGCCTCTCACACCAAGAGGCAAGTTAGGATTTGAGTGTTGTAGATGGTATAAGAGCAACATACATGGGATTCTATTTGATGTCATGAAACAGGCAGGTTAAACATATACCTGGTGAGAAAAACACAGTGGTAAGTCAACAGGTTCTCTGTGCAAGAAAGATGAGGCCATGGTTAAAATCTGATGAGGGTGCCATGAATTTAAAGCAGGAGTAATTATAGGTAGCACTCCACCCACCACCACCATCACACGCACAAAAAAAGAAAAATCAAAAAGAGTGTCCCAAAATAGAAAGAAATTAAAGACGCAAATATGAGGTATCAAACTGAGAACCAAGAGTAGCCATTTGGCGAAATGGAAATGTTCTTTGTGGTTGTTAAATCTCAACTTGCTCCTTGGGCGTGGGCATGACATTCTATCGTCTCAGGTAAACCAGGATATAATTGTGTAATTACAAGTCTTCAGCAGAAAAAACTTTTAATTTTAAACTTCCTGAAGGCTGCTGAACCTTTAGTCCCCCAATTCCAGAATACAGAGAGAGTTTCCATTTAACCTTCTTCTCACATTAATTGGAGTGATTCGTAAACTAATAGGAGTAATATAGGAGCGCCCTCTAGGGGTGAATTTCCAATAACAAATTTTTTGATATTTTATCAAGGCAAATCACTTATTCAAATCTTTGTGAGCTTGAAATAATTATTAGACTTTCCAGATAACAACTCAAAATAGTAATTTATCCACAAGATACATGGTTCTCAAAACAGCAACAGTTGCAAAGAGGATCCAGACATTATATGCAAGGGGATAGACTAATTTCCATTAGGAAATGTCAATCTCAACCAGCAAAACTATAGTGAAATCACAAGAATGTCAATTTCAGTTAAGCGTGTCTACATTAGTTATCACAAGGTACCTCCAAGTAGGTATTTCCATTATCTTATGGGATATTTCAAACACTAACAAATATATAGATCACATACAAGGGAACTGTCACCAGATCGGAATATTCCATGCGTATGTGCTACAATGCATATATATGAAGAATCAACAACCAATTTTTTAACCACAAGCAACAGAACACCTAAGAAGCTCTGCTGCTAAAGCCCGTATCTGCTGTGTCATAATCATTTTGAACAGAGAAAATCCAATATGTAAAAATTTAATATACTAACCTCTACTGAGAACTGCAAATCATTACTGGTGCTTGCCACCGGCTTAAATTCAACCTGAGCAAGAAGACACATTATGATGACACCTGGAAATGAATAAATGTTACTTGACATTGTTTCTTGCTAGTAACACATACCTTTGATCTGCATCTTTTTCCAATCTCCTGGAGCACACCAATAGACAACGAAGGTAACACATTCATTTTTTCACTTTCAGGTTTAAGCTCTCTATTATTGGAGGAGACTTGGTTTTGAGAAACACCAAACTCTACCAAGAAGAGAAACCAATATCACATTTAGAGAAGATAAATGACAGTGTCTTCACGTTGCAAGTCCCTTAATGACATATATAGAACTATTTGAGGAGAAAAACATCAAATCCAAGGGTTCAAGTGGTATATCAGCAATAGTGCCACAAAATGATTACCCAATGCACCAAAATGAAACAAAAATTCATGGGACAAGAACTTCAAACATTTTTGTTTTTCTAATATCAGTACGCCGTCACCATATATGAAGTTGTAGGTAGCGACATTGACATGTTGAATATGGATTTGCACAATAAAATTGACTGCTTTCTTCGTTATTCAATGAATCAAGTTGATGTGGTACATCCACCACTATACAATGGCTTAGTGCCACATTTATTAATAGAAAGAGATGCATAGTTATTCTTTTATTCTTTTTTTTATTTATTTATTTCTTATATATTCCTTTAGGGCAATCCAATAGGGTATGTTTATAATTGGCTAAACCTCATGCAACAAACAGCAGAAATTATTAAATGAACCTTGGAGGACAATATTCCAAAACAACAGGGAATAACTCATAATCAGATAGAAATATTTGTCCAGAAATCTCAGTAACTTGACTATGAAGTAGTTGATCATTTCCTGCACAATAAAGATACAAGTCTGTCCACTTTCACATAATAAATTTCCTTGAGATGAAAAATCTACCTTCTTCTATCAATGAAAATGAACAAATTCAATTTAGCTAATAAACAAAAGTGCACACATTTTTTCCAGCGAGTGAAAAGAAGAAAAATCATTTTTGAAAGCACGTAAGAATAATAAAGGAAAACAAAGTTCAAGAACTGTGGCCGCAGACTCGCACAAACATATACGTGTGTAACAGAGTGTGCAAATACATTATCATCAAAGAGAAGGATACATATCATCCATGAATCCAAACCCGTTAGAAGATAGCAATTGAAAATCAAGTATGCACGAAATGAAACAATAATTAGTTCAACTTGATTCATCAGCACAATAATGTCAAGTCAGCAAGCCAATCATGAAAGCCTCCAAACTAAGGGTCAATTCATAGGTCAACTGTTAGCAAAAGTTTCGTGTGCATTATATGTGAATAATCTTTTCTCGTGCCTTCTCATCCTGTGTACAGTTGTGACAGTGGACAACAGCGAGAAAGCAAAAATCCACTTTTATAACATGACCTGCATTCATTAACATCCATAGAGGCAATAGAATACAATTGTGCTTCATACACATTAGCATTGACTGTAATGCTATCTCCCAATGTAGGATGAGCAGCACTCAATTCAAAGTTTCCTTTGCTATCCAGAGATGCTGGGTAACAATTATAACTACTTCCCTTCAATTGGTAGAATTATAACTAAAAGGAATCCAAAAATTTAACGAAACAAGTCCAAGACATAACAAGATAATATAGCGATACCAACACAAAATTCAAGTACCTGCAAACTGATTTTCCAGTAGAGGATTCTGTTTCTGTGCATCATGTCCTGAGTTAACCTGCATATAGATGAAATTCAACCGTGTAAAAAAAAGTATGCAAACAAGGAAAAGCTGATTTCAAAATAAAATTTAAAGGCAATCGGTGCTTTGGCTACCTCTTCCTTCTTCACTTGAGGCACATGTGACAACAGTCCAGACCGAACAGAAGGCGGTGTACCATGAGTAAATGAATTCTGACGACCTCGCTGTTTATCCGATGGATCAGATTCTGAAAGATTTCCTGCTGATCGATTGAAATGTTCTCTATTTGTGTCTTCTTCTAACCAGCCTCCCTGTGGTTGTAATAATGGTGCAGGTTGCTGTCGAGGCAATCTAGTCAATAGAGAAGGTTCCGTCGAACTTAGATGCTTGTTTTCTCTTCTAAATGGATCTCCAAGCAAACTAGGTTCTACAGTGCATTGGGAGAAAGGAAAAAAAAAAAGAACAAAAACCATCTCATCACTAATGTATGTCACTTTATAAAATCAAAGACAGCTACAATGTCCAATGAAACAAGAACAAAAAACAAAAATCTAAAAAGCGTGGTGTTCATCCCCATCTGTCCAATTTTCAAAATCAAAACATTTCTGAAATAAGATCCATACTTTCAGAAGGTAATACTGCTTTTGAAGATGGTGGAACAATAACACTTGCAACAGATACTACAGGGAGCTTAGCACTTTCAGATTTCATCTCTTCATTATTAGTTACGGGATGAGAAACAACATTCGAATCGTTCTTCTCCTCCTGAAAAACAAAATATAAAAATGTGGATAAATGAAGCACAAAACTGAAGACGCCATTGCACTTCATGTTTTTTCAAGTGGATCAGAAGAACACAAATATATGAAATACCATCAACTGGTACAAGAAACTACCATGTAGTTCAATCTCTGGGCAACTTCAGGGCCATTCATTCCCTCAATAATTGGAACATTCAGATTTCCATTTGGTAAAAAACTAGAATCCTGAGACCGAATACATTTGGACATTATTATCATACTTCACAAAAAATATTTAGAGACAAAAGTTCAATCTGAATACCTCTGGCATCAAGTAGTTGCTCACATCTGGTGGTGAAGGCAAATTCACAACCTCGTCTTCATAGAAAACATCGCATATTCTCCGAAGTAGATTTTCATCAAACTCTCTGGTTGTGTTGAGGAGAAAAAGAGTATGTCATTCAGAGCACTCACTCAAAAGAATGTAACTAAAATGTACGATGACATTTATCTATATTTATATATTCACTAAGTGCTTCAATATATCATGAGAACTTGACTAACTTGAAAAAACCGCCCCTGACGTTGCATGCAACATTTCTTGCTACACAAAGGACTGGAACAGCAATTGCAGTCTGATCAAGAAAATGTCCATCAATACCAGTTCTGGTAAAGGTGATGAGCGATTGAAAACATGTTACAAAAATAAAACATAATACCTCTGCCAGAGGAGAAAAATATGGAGTAAATGCAGGGACGACATGAACACGAGGCTGATCCTTCTCTTCCCACACCTTCAAACGATCATCAATTACCATTGCCATTTTAGGATGACAATTTCCACCTTGGAAGACACCGAGTAAAGATTTTCTTGCCCCTAATAATATTAAAATGATTGAAAGAAATTAGAGTTTCATTTGATTATTTTACTAGAACGGTATAAAGATAAGAAAATAGAAGAATGAGATCATTCTGTATGAATCAAAAAGCAATCATGCCCTGTTCATGTATCTGATGGAATATTAGAGCAAAGTGATAAAATATCATGACCTCATTCGTACAAAATTACAAAAATTAGAGGAAGAACATTTTTTGTATCTCCAACATCTCCTAAATAATTCCCATAAGCTAAGGCGCCTTTAACTATCAGAGCAGCAGCTAAAGGGAAAAGCCCTCTCATAAAAATATGGTTTTCACCTGATTTGACACAAACAACGCGGTCCAGTAGTTGTTTTGAACTAATCAAGCGTGCTTCTGGATCAAGCAGCCTCCACATTTCCAGTGCATAATCCCTTTCAGCCATTGTACAAACATAAACTTCAAACCTTTTCCGGCCTTTTGCAGTCAAATAACTTCTCAAATCTTCCCAAGCAGGTCGTAACCTGACTAACACACTAGTATCACGATTCTGCAGAGGAGAGCAACCATTTTAAGAGCAGAGACTGATATCAATCCACGATGAAGAGAATTACATAAATGATACAAATCATTACGATAATTTAGTAATGGTGAATCATAATCTAAAACCCCAAGGAAATTTTAGCAGGGTTCAATTCAATAAATCTAGTCGTCCAGAGTTCTGTGTAAAATCATTAATAACATAGATCACTACGTGTTTGAATGAAAGAAACTAGTTGTCTTACTCTGCAGACCCAGAAACCAATCTATGACTATGCAAAAATAGGAAAAGTAGATGTCATAGCAGCACCAAAATGAACAAGACAAATTATGCAAGAATTGGAAGATAGCATGGATATAAGACTTCTCTGTCTTGATTCCAAAGATGAAATGCAAAGCGTACATCCTAAATTAGAACCCTCCAGACTTCGGCTCATGAAAAATTGTCCTCCTGAGGATTACAAAGAGGAAAAGGGCGTCGACTATGATTGGCAATTCTTTCGTTCTTCTCTTAGCCGTGTCTTTGATAACCTTTTTCACAAAATATAGCATGGGGTGCTCTCTAATTCATCTTTCATTTCCAATCATCAAATTTGAGTTCTTTTTTACTAGGGATAATATCAATCAGAAATTAAAGTTCCTATTTTCCAAGATCAAAAAATAATGGTAAGAGAAAAATTGATTACAAAAGCAGATGGCATCAACAGCATCTCCTAACCTCGGGATTTATGCGAGTAAGAACAGCATTTTGTTCCGGCAATCTTATAACTGGCCGAAAAACCCGCACGTGCCCTTCAGATAGCTGAGGCACCTCCTCTTGCTGAACATTATACACTTTCCCACCATCCACAACACAATCAGTCTCTGCATACTGCTTCAGTAATAGCCGATCTTCAATGAATCTCTTCATCTGAGCTACCATTCCAGATTCCCGAACCGGATCAGTCTCACGTTCAATCCAATCCCGCAAAGACTCAATTCTATCTTCAAATGATTTCATTGTATTGGCAACAATAAGAGTTTCATCAAGATCAAACACAATCGCTAAACAGCGTGTATTTAACATCCATAAGCATGCACTATACAAACCACTTGGCACTGAGTAGCACCAAAAACATGGGAATTTCTTCTGCTTACTAGGCATTGCCACTAAATGAACCTCCTCATTCCCTAGTAACACCACAGCAGTCTACAGAAAATTACAATATTGTCAGTTCAACAGAATAAATTATCTGTACAGATGTGCATAAGTGACATATGATGCCAAATTAAAGTTACTGCAAGCACTGTATCTAGTGTCGGGAAAACTTTGCATCAATAGAAGCAATAATTCACAATTGGACATATGCGTTAATTGAATCAACTACTAAGCTAAGTATCACTCCAATGAGTGAATTGCAACGAATTTAACCACAACCAATTAAGATTTAAAATCATCCATTCATACACATATCACATATCCACAAGAAGCAGAGCATCTATAAAACTATAAGAAATGTAGTTCGTTGTGCGACCTTGAGTTCGTAGAAGCAGGACGCGTGGAGATTGATCAAATGCTCAGGATTCGGATTGTTATTTGTATTAGAATTGGGCTCGAGCTTGCAACGAACTGAAGCAGAGGAAATTGTTTGTAGAACCGAGAGAGGGTGACATCTCTCACTTTTGGGGGAGATTGTATGGATACGTATCTCATTGTTCGGGAACTGAAAATTCCCATCCTTCACTGGAACGGTATCCAGCTCTCCCAAATACACATCACCATGGTACACCAACGTTTTAAACCCTAAACGATTCATAAATAGTAATAAATACTCCAAAATTCACAAAATCAAGAATAATTCGTTCAAATTCTGCAAATGTGAAATCAAATAAGAGAATTTATTTCGCAATTTTTGAGATTAAAAAGGAAAAGAAAAATTCTATCTCGCTCTGCATGAATTTTCTCTCACACTTTCTCACTCTACTTAATTTCTCTCTCTAAAGAAACCTCTCTCCCTCTCCTGAGGCAGGGGTTTTCAAATGGGGTGGGGTACATTATATAGAAGTGTGGGGGAGGAGGGTCGGTTATGTAATGGACATCGTATTTTTTGAAAATTTCAGATATGCCATTATTGTACGGAGTTATCGGGTAAAAGCAATTAAAGTGGGGGCGGTTACGCTTTGAGCGGGGCGGATCGTATATGCTACGCTTGTTGCTTGTTTTACCATCGTTGAATTATTTGTCTCTAGGAAATTAAAATCAAATTTCTAACAAATTTTGATAGAAGTTATTGTACATTTGGTTTGTCAATATTTTCCATGAAAATATATTTTTTTCATTCAAATTCCTACTTTTGTGCGGTTTATTGACATTTTTTCATGAAAAATATATTTCCACTTTTGATCGCGTGATCATATTTTCCTCAAAATTAAGAAAAACATTTTTTTCAGAGGGAGTTGGATTTTATTTTCCAATGAATTCACTCTCTCTTTCCCTCTCTTATCTACTCATCAATAAACAATGGTCAAGTATAATATTTTCTAGCAATCGAACACATTTAATTAATAATTTTCATACAAATAAGTTCTAAACAATTGAGCTGTCTAAAATTTATTTTCTTTCCATACAAATTTCATATTGACAATCAAGTGCAACATTAATGAAATATGTGGTTGAAAAGTTGTGAATTCTATAAAATATGTAAGGATTAATTGTTAACTTTGATTTTAATAAAAATTTAAATTATAATTTCTATCAAACATGACCTTAGCCTTTGAGCCATATTGTAGAAAATGTAGGATATATTTCCTCCCTAAGGCGAAGAAGTTTGTATAAGATCCTCATTTACCTTAAAAAAGCTTAAAAGAGTGGATGGCAATTTACTATTGATTTGAATCCTTCATTTCACACACTGTAGTTAACTGTTCACGGAAAAGCAAAAAAACCACCCGCGCCCTCATTCAGTGGCGGACCCAGCACAAAAGTTCAGCCCGGGCGGACGCTGACCATTGACCGTCGATAATCAGTAATCTTAAGAGCGATGTTTATTGATATTTAA
Source organism: Fraxinus sp. 1973-6204 (assembly GCA_903798365.1). Taxonomy (NCBI): domain Eukaryota; kingdom Viridiplantae; phylum Streptophyta; class Magnoliopsida; order Lamiales; family Oleaceae; genus Fraxinus; species Fraxinus sp. 1973-6204. The sequence continues at coordinate 8,128 of CAIGRR010528951.1, forward strand.
TCAAATAATATTGAAAATAAGACTAACCTTAAAATTTTATATTTACACATAAGTTTAATTAAGTAAAAAAAGTAATTTTAAAATAAATATTACGTTGCTAACACCAAAACTGACATTAAATACTACGAGGACAAGTAATAGATGACATTATTCAAATTACAAAATCCCTGCTCCTAAAGGAAGATTTTCAAAAAAAGGGATGGTCTTTGAATCAAAGACGCCTACATTGTCCTACTCACTCTCTCCATCACTACATTTTCTTCTAAAAGAAACCATCCACACTCTTCATTCAAACTCAATACGTCACACAACTTCCCTCATTCTCCTAAATCCTCATCTTTCTCAACAAAATTCTTACAAAAAATCACAATGTCTATCTCAAAATCCTCAAACAACCCCTTCAATCTCTTTTAAACCTATTCTTACAAAAACAAGATTTGCATTATTACAACATAATACATGACTCCACTCCCTGAAATTAAAGCAAAAGAGAGTGACATAGGGAATTTTATCTAATAACTTGAAACAGAAAATATTTCTTGCAAGAATAAGAATCACAATACCACATAACCAAAAACTTATGGAAACTATTCAAGATGCTAATCACTAAAAAGCTTATAAAGAAAACAGATTTGCTACACTCATTCAAAAACATATGATCCCCAAATTTAAATTGTATTCAATCAAAGTATATTTCAATGAATAGAAACAATACAAGATTAAAAGCAATAACTGGAACCCAAAACAGAATTTTAACCCAACTTTCAATTATTTAATGAAAAAGGATGTGCAAAAATTAAAGCAAAATTACAAAAGAATAAACGATAATTTTGCACTAGTTGTTCAAGATGCGAATTACTAAAAAGGTCGAAAAGAAAAGGCAGATTTACACAATAGCGAAATCACTGAAAATTAATCACAAACGATTGAAAAAGAAAAATATTCGGACATTGAACTATACATCTATCCCTTTATCAACTGAAAGAAGAGGGAAAAAAAAATATAGAACCAAGAAGGCTTATCGGTAGGCGGTAGCAAGCGGCAGCACGGCAAGTCAGCAACCAGCAGCAGTGGCGTTGGCAAAACGTCGGCAACGGAGTAGAGAGAAGGACAACTGCGAAGCCCCCGAAGCTGAATGACAGAAGGAGTGAGGAAGGGTTTGGAGTTTTTTCATTTTATTTCACCCTACTATCTCGGCCCAAAGTTAATGGGCCAAAGCTACAAAAATAAAAAAACGGCCCAATTGACCTGAAATAGTGGCTTCTTCTTCCCCTCTTCTCTATTCTCTCTGCAACAGGGATCTCAGATTCTCAAGGCGCCGGCTCCATTGAAGACTCCGGCGGATCCAGCACGGGCGGCCGCCCCCCCTCGCCAGGTGCTGGGTCCGCCACTGGTTTGAAGCAGGGGATGCAATGGCCAGCATTGATGCAGTATGCTTCTCATGGTCCGGACTTGAGAAACTGCTAATATACAAGAATAATGCTATCTACCGTCAGTGGTGTTAGAGCACCAATTTAGGTGGTCACGCATGATAAGTGCAATTAAATAGCTGTTTTTACTTTTCATTTAAATGAACATATTATTTAATGATATTTAATTGCCAGCTAGACAGATGTTAAGTATCAATGGTATTAAATAGCATTACTCAATATACAAAGCCAGAAAAATGTTGTCTTTGTAATTCTAATAGGTTGCATCCATTATAGGGACGGTTTTTGCTTTTCTATGATATGGTTATAGCTAATTTACACGGTTTGCCAGACAATGATATCTATATGAAAATTCCTCAAGGATTTAAGATGCTTGAGGTAATGTAATTCACATTCTTAAGAAATTTATTTGATTAAATTACAAAATCCTTATGTGAAAAATCGAGACAAGTATAGCATAATTGTCTTAATGAAATATTGTGTACAAATGTTTAATATTTTTTCCAAAGGTGATGTACAAATTTAAAATGGTAATTTGCCAGTACTTATTAATAACGATATTGTATAAAGTAGACTCCAATAAATTATACATAAAAAATTGAAAAGTAAAACAAATTAATTAAAAAAGTGTCAAGAGTGAGCATTAGTACAAGAATGGGTCGATTTCCATGTAATTCAAAATTATGTTTTAGTTTTTGACATGATTTTACCATCGGTATAACCTATTCAATTCCGTTTCAATTTTCAACCCTTAACTTTTACCTTTTCTCAATCAATGTCTAAATTGATTTTTAAAACATTGATCAATAACCTTTGATTACAATACCTTTGGCATTATAAAAAAAAAAA
>CAIGRR010528975.1:0-10019 GCA_903798365.1 Fraxinus sp. 1973-6204
TCAGCAAAAGAAAGGTGTGAAATAATAGTACTGCCTCCATGATGATAACACATACTGGGATACTTCTAAAACCTCTGAGTGAGTGGATGAGAGAAGTAATCAGCAGCTATAATGAACAATGATGGCGAGATATGATCACCATGTCTGAGCCCTCGTGAAGAGGGAAAAAACCCACAAGGGCGACCATTAAGGAGTAAAGAAAAACGACACTCTGAGATGCACTGCATAATCCTATTGATCCAAATTTGATCAAATCCAAAGGCCTCTCAAATAGAATAAATAAAGCCCCAGTCCATTTGATCATATGCTTTAGCCATATCTAGCTTCATCATAGTGTTTCCCCCTCGCACTTTATTATCCAAAGTATGAAGAAGCTCTTGAACCAATAGAACATTGTCTTCAATAAGACGACCAGGAATGAACCCACTCTGTTGAGGAGAGATAATGTGTAGTAACATGTACTCAATCTAGTGTTCAAAAGCCTAATAACCTTATTGAACATAGTGCATAAACTGATGGGTCTGAAGTCAGTCCATCTGCAAGCGTCGTCCCTCTTAGGGAGCAAAACAATAGAAGTAGCCGCAAAGCCCCGTGGGAGATGGCCACCTTCAAAGAAGTCTAAGACTGCCCCATAAACATCATCCTGAATAATGTCCCAGCAGTGTTGGAAGAAAAGTGCTAAGAAACCATCTGGTCCAGCAGAACTGTCAGCATCAATACTTCTTGGGGACAACCTATTATACCAAATCTCGATCGCTCCACTCAAAGTGAGGTGGAAAGCTCTGCATTTGACGGCGGGGGAGACACCTTTCAAGCTCATGTATGTTTTATAACTATTTAGATGTTTGGCCGGGTCACCTCTTTTGTCGTACTTTTGTATTTTTTGTGGCACATAATGGCTTGGGATAGGTGTATTCCTCAATTCTTATGAAAATGGTAAGTTTTAATCGTTGTCATCTAAGTCACATGATCTTTGGGGATCATCGAAGTCCTCTTCATCGACCTGATATCTTGGTGGGAGATGTGATATGCCTGTTGATCTCTCGCTTCCTCCCTCCTATACTGCTTATTTCTAGGCGTTGCAACCTGGGGCATATTTTTGCCTTTCCTCTTGTTAGTGAGTTTCAAGAGGTGGTGGCTGAGACCTATTTCTAAGCTCAAGCGATGGTTAGGATGGCCTACGTCTAGGTCCTGCATGGCAAATCATGTCAAATACACTTACAAACGTTTGTGGCATATGCTCGGGTTCATATTCAAGGAAAAAATGTCATCCATCTCCACCTGGGCCGCAGTGGGTCAGCTGGGAGTGTAATTCGAAGAGACATCCACTCCAACTTCCCTTTCAAATGGGGATATATCTCGACCTTGCCTAGGTGATGGGATCCTTTTACTTTGGACCTCATCCTCATGAGGATAATGTAGTGCATAAAGAGGAATAGGAGGACCTCTCCAGCCTTGCATTTGCGTGAAAAGTTCTTGCATAGCCATGTTTTGGTGGGTGATCTTCCTCATGTTGGCAGCCATGGTTGCTACCTCCCGAGTAAGTTGGTTAACTAACCTCATCCCACCACGCCTATAATGGTGGTGAGTTCGTGGCGCCAGCTCGCTGGGTGGCCACTGGCGAAACCTCTTTAGTCGGAGCTCATTTTCTTTGATGATGTTGTCTTCAGACTTTTGGGGATTCCCGTTGTTCTTTTTCAAGAACAAATCCTTTTTCAAGGGGGGGTGCCCAACTCTATCCTAGCAAGCTTTTTCCACGAGGATGTTCGTTGTTTTTAGTAGTGTTTCGTATAGACGGCGACAATCTGTTGATCACAAAAAATACACCAACAGTACCGGGCCCAACAGATCACAAAAAATGCACCAACACTCTTTCTCTTGAGCTTTGACATTGAGGTGCTTCAGTAATGTTAGGTCTTGGAGATGCATTGGGCTTTGGGCATGGCGCCTCGAAATTTCTAGGCTTCGGCCAGTGTGCCTCTACAAATGGGCTTCGGCCATTTCTTTACTTTTGGGCCATTGGGCTTTGGCCAATTGGACTTATGCCAATATGGGCGCAACGTAACCTATGACAAGTGGATGATGGGACAGCTACGATAAGACATCCTAGTAGGTCAGGTGAAGCCACNAAATTTCTAGGCTTCGGCCAGTGTGCCTCTACAAATGGGCTTCGGCCATTTCTTTACTTTTGGGCCATTGGGCTTTGGCCAATTGGACTTATGCCAATATGGGCGCAACGTAACCTATGACAAGTGGATGATGGGACAGCTACGATAAGACATCCTAGTAGGTCAGGTGAAGCCACATCTACTTGATCCAACAGTCAAGGCTACGATTTTAACACTATAAATACCAATTCTTGTAACACTTTGAAACTAACGCAACTCTTTACATTTAAAGTTATTCTCAATCTTCTCTCTTGCTTATTTCGCAGTCTTGTTTGCTTGCTTGAGTTTAGATCATTTTGTTTTAGTTGAGTTTTTGTGATTGATTATTAATATGCAATCATCTTTAAATATATTGTTGGTGTCTGAATTTTGTCTCACATCATAGAGTACCACCCACATCCATATGCAATATTCTTCTTCGGCCAAGTCCCCGGTCAAAACGTGTTGGAATTTGCTTGTGTGGATACGGAGTGGGCTCGCATCTGTTGTCCACGTCACCCTTAAAAAAAATGAGGTCAACAATTTGCATACAAATTCGACGAAGGCTTCAAACTCATCTGATCAGGGCGGTTTGTCATCCTCTTGATGGCTGAATTGGATAAGGTATGAGCAGTGCCTTGCTCCATGCTGCAGCCTTGATTGAAATGTGCTTTGGTGGGTGCATTTCTTGGACATCGGTGCAATTCAGAAAAATATGTGAGCATGCGGATGAGAATTGGTTTGGTGCTGGATGGACGAAAGAATGGCATAGGCGGTGCCCGACATGTAATGCAGCCTAGCAAAAATGTAGCATGCAGACCAGAAATTCACACAATGCAGGAAATGGTGAGAATTCCCAGCTAGCTATCTTCACATGGTAGCTATTTCATGCTGTGGTAACATGGCAGAAATTAGACATGTGCAGGAGGTTTTAAAGCACGCCGGAGGTTATCTTGGATGTGGGCGGATTTCAGCAAGTTTCCTTGGGAGGGAAAAATTCAAAATGCCATTTCTAATAGTTGAGGTGTAAACTGAACGAATTTTATGTACGGTGCCTATCAAGAAAAAGTATTGCCAAGTATTTAGCATAAAATTTTACCCGTGTTATACGAGGCCAAACATTGCTTGTGGAGTTGGCGTCGTAAGGAATTGGGAGTAAAGCAAGACAAGTATGTTTTGTGACTATCAGAAACTCAAAATTCTTGCGTAAAAACTACTTACCTTCAAAATCAATTTTTTCTTTGTCATACTATTCAACAATACTATCAATTTCTTTAATCAAAATCCACCAATTATCCACCAAGTAGGGTTAATTTCCCCTGTAATTTCAAGAAAATTCGGCCTCTTCTTGTTGATGAAGAATGCTATCAAACCCACTAATTATCCTAAATGCTTGCACATGCATACAACAGAATGAATAATCTTAAAGATAGAATCATTGTCAAACTCGGAAGAAGCCTTATCTTACAAATACTGTTACAGTTCTTTTTTTTCCCCGCAATATACGTGCTTCGAGGAGAAACCAATACATATATAATCCAAGAATAAAAGGAAAAGTTGTGATTTGTTCTCTATGTACCATAAGAAACAGATGCTTTACCTGATTCTTTATCCCGCTATTCATGAAGGAGCTAAATGTTACATCTATGTGAAAGAAAGAAAAGAATACAGCCATAGTTCCTCAAGATCCTTGAAATTAATTAACTCAGAATTTAAGATAAAATGTGGTGTTGCTTGATATGATACTGATTTTCTTGTTGGGCGCCAGGTTATCTACAAGCAAAGAACAATTGACGAAAACTACAAATTGCCTCGTCGGAAACTTTCCCACCACCACGCTTACAGGTACCTTCACCTTGACAAGCAATGGAATCCTCTTGTTGTCTCTATTTGCTGTATAAGCCTCCTGGAGACCTGATCCAAACTCACTTTTCCCTTTCAAATCAACCTTCATTATGGTTGTGTTCTTTTCACCCTGATGGAAATCTGGCAGTTTTCCTGTACAAAGATTTGAATCTGTATACATGACAATAATCGAGCTATTCTTTCCGTATATGAATCCAATATTGCTGTTTGGGTTGTCTGCTTTGACAGTGACAAGAAATTCTGTCTTGAGACTGAAATCTGGCTGAACATCAAAGGCCTTAACCTCAAGTTTTTCTACCTTATAGGAAGGCATTTGGGGCTCGTATACAGCATAGAAATAGACAACGAGAAGGGCCAAAATGATGATGAGGAAGAATAGGCAGCAATAACACCAGCAAATGCACCTATAGCAACTTCTACCATCTGATCTCTTGTGGTAGTCGGAATGGTATCGAGGGACATTCCGCCCATAAGGAGGAGGCCGAAAATTGCTTCCGCTGCTTCCCTCAAGCATGACATAGGGAGGTGCACTCATTGTTGAGGATGATCTTCCAATCACCAGAGATGAAGAACCACCAAAAGAGGAGGAAGAAAGAGAGGCCCTCCTTCATCCTCCCTGATAAAATTTGGACCAGAGAGAGAGAGAGAGAGAAGTCAAGAGATTGTTGTTCCTAAGGTTAAGGACTTCGCTACATATTTGTGGTTTAAGGGTGCAACATAATGCATATAGTATAAGGTAAACATTTAAGGGTAATTATCACAAAATGTCCCTATCTTTCAATATTATTGTGCAAAATGTCTATATATTTCATCTCTTGGCATTTAGACCTTTATTTCCATCTTTCATTGCCAAAAAACTAGGGTAATTAGCACAAAACGTCTTTACCTTTCATATTTATTGTGCAAAACGTTCATATTTTTCGTTGTTTTACATTTTCACCCTTATTTCCATTTTTAATTGCCAAAAATTCAATTCATCCACTTATCGTCACTTGCTCTGTCAATCCAATACAGAAGGCCAATTTTCTTTTCAAACGTCAAGGGTATATTTAGTTTAGGCCCATATAACCCCTCTTTCCTGCTTTGAAAAAAGATATTTTACAAATAACAGTGTCGTGAATATGAAAATAATTTTAAAAATCACTACATTAAACAAAGAAAAAATGGCGTAAAATATTGGATTTCATCTAACTCAATCACCCTTCTACAGCCCCTAATGAAACCATCTCTCAATGGTCCTAGGCAAATGTACATTCGTCTAAATTCTCCAGCATAACACTCTAAATTTTATCACTAATCCACCGTTACAGTGGCCATTGTTTTGAAATACAATGTTCTTTATGCCATTTTTTTTTATTTAATGTAATAGTTTTAGAAATTGTTTTCATATTCAAGTTAGTGTCACTCATGGAATAATTATTTTGAAGATAGGAATAAGGGATTAAATGAGCTGACATTATTTTACTCTTGGTGTTTGAAAAGAAAATCGGTTTTTTATATTGAATTAAAGGAGCAATTGACGATAACTAAATAGAATGACTTTTTTGGTAATAAAAGGTAAAAATAAGGGTAAAAATACCAAAAATAAAAATAAAAATGAAAGTCAAATGTTTTACACAATAATATTGAAAAGTGAGGACGTTTTGTGCTAATTACCTTGGCTTTTTACATTGAATTAATGGAGAAACTGGTGGTAAGTGGATGGAAAGACATTTTTGGCAATGAATGATGGAAATAAGGATAAAAATATCAAAAAATGAAAAGTAGAGGCATTTTGCACAATAATATTGAAAGGTATGAATGTTTTGTGTTGATTACCCTAAACATTAATATGCAAAACATTAGGAGAATATTCCTTAAAATGTCTGTGCTTAGCCCCTATTTGGTACCGATTAAAATCTAGATTTGAATTTAAGTCAAAGTCAATGGCTTATTTCAATCACATATTTTATGGGTCTTGCAACTTTTCAACTGCACATCTCATCAACTTCTATCAAAATCACTAAAAAAATCCCCCAAACATACATGGGCTTAATCTTGAATCTTGAAACTAGTGAATGTTCAACTTCCATGTACTATTCATTGAGTTAAGAATGGGTCATAATTCTTTGTATTTAATTGAATATGTATTTAGTTATTGTTTGATTCCCATTATTTTCAAAATACATTTTTCTCTCTTTTTTCAACCACACATGTTTTAATAAAATAATATTAAACGTCAATCCAAAACTTTTCCTTATTTTTTAACCATACGTTCTTTATCAGTATACTATTCAAAAATGCTTTCTTAGCGAAAAATGAGGCTCAAACATGCTCTTGATATCTCTAGTGCTTCTAGATTGGTGTTAAATACCAGTACTCTTGAATTAATTGATTGAATCTCGTATCACATGTTACACTCCTTGCACACGTGACATTCACAATCATCTTTCGTGATCGACTTGGACAACTATCTTGAATGGTATTGACTACTACTTATGGCATGCAGTAATTTAAGAAAGGCTAAAAGTTTCAATCGAACAAATGACAAGAATAACCGTGATCCAAATTTGGGATTTTAATTGCTCTGGCCTAGCAGAATACTAGTTTCAAGATGTCTAATAGCAAAATTCAGACATCAACTTATTCAGCTTTCCCCATCAGGTGGGAAGAGCTACTTTTAAGCATTTGAACTTGAGTCTGTTACAAACCCCAAGGTACAAGGGTAATTAAGCAGTCAACCACTTGGAATTGCTACAAGTGGCTATGCTCTGTATTTGATGCACAATTCTTTAGAAATTCTACCACACTGCACTATAGAGAATTAAAACTAACTCTTCAACAGAAAAGTTTAGAGCACCATAAAATTATTCATCTATTGGATCAAGGCAATACTGACTTGAGACCACGATGAGTACTATCGTCTCTACCTATATGACTACCAGAGAATCGCAATTATATGTAGGCACTTCGTTTGAGAGGCGAGCATGGACTTTAGTGTTGCTTTTCCTACCTTCGTGTCCAAGGCAATGAGGTCGCATACCATTACCTCATCCACTTTCATTTTAAAGGTTGAGAATACATCCAAGTTCTCGTCGACAACAACCTCTAATCTGATGCAACTCACTACAGACTTATCACGACCTCTCTCCAAGGCAATCAAATGAGATATAATATACAGCCACAAAAGATGGGCCTCCTGAGTCCGAGATTGTTGAGGCAAATCCCTGATGCCTTTTGCCAGCTGTAATGTGATACAATAAGCCACAAGCAATTTGATTGATATGACATATCTTCAAGGGAGATCGAGAGTCAAATACCTTCCTTCCCATTAAGGAGGGTGTATGGAAGGTTAGAGGCTTATGAGGGCTATTACGTGATGTCATTAAGCTTATTTCATGAGCCATTGGGATAAGAACTTTGGAAAAATAGAGGCCAAACATAAGCTTAGTGTCGTTTGAAAGTAATTGAAAATTAGTAATTTCACTCTAAAATAGAAACCCGACTCCCTCATTTTCTTGTCCCTTCATCTTTATTCCACACTAAATATTCCATATCCATTAATTCACTTGAGCTTGGGAGAGTTTATGTTCACAGCCTTTCATGCCTTAATTGGAGAAGCCCTCGATATGTAAATCTGATGTGTGTAGGTAACATACATGTCGAGAAAATAGAGAATCGGATCTATTGATATGTTGGTTCCCAACAATACTCAGAGGTCAATGGATTTGCGTTGTTTGCAGGAAACCATACTTTTAACAACAAGAGAAACGTGAGTAAAAATCCTTCTACATTCCTAATAAACCTTAGATCTTGAAAAAGGATGATGGAAGTGAATGAGACCTCAACCTCAAAAGAGATGCATATAAAGATGCTACAAATGGCTTATGTATGGTGCACCATGCGAGAAGAACAGGCAGGGTTGCCATCTGTTTGACACGAAAATTCGGTAGTATACACTACCATGAGGCAAGTGATAGACCAACATGCTACCATGCAAACCTTCCTACAATAGCAAATGTAGTTCCAAGTCATACAGATGCCTCTCTCTTGTAGATGCCTATCCCCTAGATGCATCTGTCACCTTACAAGTAACAAGAGCCATGAAGAAATCAACAAGTTGATAAGGAGGTGAAAAGCGACCGTCCCAGAGAACCCCTATAAATGGGAAAGTTAGTTCTAATGTTAGAGAAGTGCCCATGGATACCTTCCAGTTATATAACAGAGGCTTCGACACAGAAAAACCCGCTATGCCATGTAAACCTTCCTATAATAACAAATGCAATTCCAAGTCATGCAGATGCCTCTCCATTGTAGATACCCATTATAGAAAATCCCTAAATGCATCTGTCACCTTACAAGTGAGAAGGGACATTGAGAAATCAACAAGTTGATAAGGAGGTAAATAGTGGCCTTCCTAGAGGACCCTTATAAATAGGAAATATAGTTCTCTTGTTAGAAAAGTTCCCATGGATACCTTTTGGTTCCATAACGGATGCTTCCACATAGAAAACCAGCCACATAAAGGACCCAACTTCACGTTTTTATATGAGCGAGAAGTAACGGGATCAGTGAAACTACCCATGTGGCATGTCAAGATTGTTTATTGTGAGTTCAAAGTTAAAATATAGAAAAGTGTACTAACGGTATCCTATATACAGGTATGATTGCAAGCTTCCTACCTAGAGTTTATTGTGCTTATCTTATATCTCGAGGACCGAAAAGACAGTCAGTTACAATTGGTATCAAAGCAGGTTCGCTTCGAGCGTTGGGTTGTTTGTTACCTAAGACTAATGGCGTACGATCCTACGAAAACAATTTTAGGACCACCAAGGTGAAGCAAAGTCGTAAGATACGAGACAAAGCACGATTGTAAGCAAGCGAAATTGATGGTTGAAAGCTTTGAGGATGATGGATATAGGGACCTTCATTATGTGGTTTTGCCTACTACACATGTTTATTTCGTAGAGCGTAACAAAACATTGCAAAAGGAAACAAAAGTGGGGACATTTGTGATGAATGCTTCGACATGCGTGGTGACATTGTGGCCCCATGATCCATCCATCCGAGGAACCAATGCAGAGGTACATAGGGTGAAGGTTGGTGTCGAATGTGGCATGTATAGATTACTACGAGAAGAGATGCACGAGGCACTGTGGATGCCAGTGCATCAAGAGGATGGTACTGCAATTGTGGAAAATTTTCGTATCCACCAGCGTAGAGGAGAATACAATGCTAAAATCATTTGAAGATGTGAGGCACATGTTCCACTATAAGGGCATTAACGGATTGAGTGGGGGTGTAAGTTATGGGCTCAGCGAATGTCCCTACCCATACGGTACGGTAACATTGTTTATTGCGGATTCAAAGTTAAAATATCACATAAGAGGGGGGTGAGTAGGTTTTTAAAACTTTTTCGAATAATTAATCTAAATTCAAGCAAGTAAAGACTAAATAGATTAATTCAAATATTATGCACAAATATAAAAGTGATAAGTAAAAGGGATAGATGATGCAAATGATATAATTCTGGAGGTTCAATCCAAAGCAGTAATCTATATCCTCTGTTACCAAGCTCTTCGGCACGAGCAATGCATTTTCACTATGTTGATTGACTTATGGTGCAATCCAATCATTTACAACGCTTCTGATGACTTAAAAACAATGAGCACCAATCCTTAAACAATGTTGAGCTTTATGGGACCTCAACACAACCCACACTATTGAACTTTACGGGACCTCAATATGACTCACACAGTGACTTACAACAAGAAGCGCCGATCCTTTTACAATGTTGATCTTTAAGGGACTTCAACACGACACACACTTTATCAAAGTGATTTTACAATGAAACTTATCTCTTGATAAATAATATAAACAAATTAAGTATTAAGAGAGGCTAACACTTTAATGAATAGTAATAAATGATAGTTAAAGTGTTAGATGAAAAACTTTGATGAATATGATAGTAAAAAATTAGATTTAATAAATTAAAGAGTTTCAATGAGAAGATGAATAAATAAATAC
>CAIGRR010529009.1:0-35988 GCA_903798365.1 Fraxinus sp. 1973-6204
GGTTTCATCTCCATTTCATCTCTTAGGGAAAATATTCCCAACACAAAACAACTAGAATTTGTGTCGGCTACATTAATCATTTCTATGTAAGAGGGTGTTTGGTGCGGATTAAAATTAGATTTTTAGTAGATTATGATAGAAGTTTTTGAGATGTGTGGTTGAAAAGCTGTGGGGTCATGAAAGATGTAGTTAATATTGATTGTTTGCAATCGATTTGATTGAAATTTGATTTAACAAGCCTAAACAAGTCAATAAAAAAAGAATCAGACAGCAGACACTGTATGCACGTTTAGTACACAGTATTACACAACTAACAAGATTTTCAACTTTTTTCTCTTCGTCAATATGTACTAAGTGCCAAGAGATTCAAGAAAAAGGATCAAATAACCTTAATTTCTCCAACTCCACACCTCAGGTCCTCAACCCAACCCAATCCAACCCCAAATTAAGAATTTCACATTCAGAGTGTATTTGAGCCACATTATTTTGGAAAAATGTATTTTGGAATAGTAGATTGAAGAAGAACGCGTGGTTGAAAATGAAGGAAAAATTATTGATGTGATAAAAAATATTATTTTATTGAAAATGTGTGGTTAAAAATGAGTAGAAAAACGAGAATGAAAATTTTAGAGCTTGTTTGTCTCCCATTATTGGGAGAAGAATAGAGTTTTGAATAGTATTTTTGGGAGAATGTGAGGTTAAAATTTAAAGTAAATTTATTGATTTGTGTTTAGAATATTTTATTGGATGAATGTGCGGTGGAGAATCTTACTGTAGCAAACAGAGTTTTAGATTAATTGTTGACAAACAGTAGCTAAATAACTCCGATTTATGGGGTATTATACGACATGTTACATAACATGTACAATTAGATGAAACATTTAATTCCATATTTCATTTCACATATCACATAATACCCCATAGATCGGGGTTATAATTTTAACGAAACTAAATAGCATTGCTCTATTTTTAATTACGTATTCATAATTAATATCCATTTATTATTCGTACACTTCATGAGATATAGTGCAATTCATCAAATTATTTAGAGGGTGTTTGGTGTGAATTAAAAATTAGATTTTTAGTAGATCGTGATAGAAGCTTATGAAATGTGTGGTTGGAAAAATGTGAAACTCATTGTGGTTAATATTAATTGTTTGACTTTGATTACATTAAAATTTGATTTTAGAGTAGAAAAAAAAAAAGAGAGAAAGAATTAGAATAACGGCGTTTAAGTAGAGAAAGATAGAATTAACGCCGTTCAAGTACTTCTCACCTCGTTATATCGGACTACCAGTACCACTCACACCACACTCTTTTCCCAATTGATTGATAATCTACTCTCCCATCTCAATCACCACCCCACACCACCCCACCCCACCCCACCCCACCCCTACACCCTATCCCCAACCTCCAAAACCTCCCTTTTCCTTCTCTTCACTGTCATTGCAAGAATCCTAAGGCACACAGTAAACCAATCGCCAAACCCTACACACCACCACCTCCTCCTCCGTCCAACGCCGCCACCAGATATGAAAACCCAGTTCTGTTTTCCCTTTTTTTATTGTGTACGTGAGGTTCTAAGAACATTCAGTTACAGTCTGATGTTCTAAATTTTCAGTTTGAAATAAAAAAGAACAATAAATTTATAGCCATGGCTTGTTCAACATCTTCCACACTAATCCCAACCCTAATCCTCCTTCTTTCTTTACCGATATTATTCTTCTTTTTCGCCCCAAAAATCCTCCCGCCGCGCCAAATCTCAATTTCTGTACCTGATGAACTCGATGACCTTTCACTATTCCAGAAGGCCATAGCCATGGATTCAGCCAATTTGTCACGTAAACACCGTAATAGACTTCCTTCCACCAGATCCCGGCTCGGCTCCACCTTCCAACGCCCCAAAATCGCCTTCCTGTTCCTCACTAATTCGGACCTTCACTTTGCGCCGCTGTGGGAGCGCTTTTTTGCGAATGTAAGCGTTAGTAATAACCCACACGAGCATCTTTATAATATCTACATCCACGCTGATCCTTCAGTGAAAATTACCCCTCCAGATGGGGTGTTTAAGGATAAGATTATACCTTCGAAGAGGACTCAGAGATCTTCGCCTACTTTGATTTCGGCTGCACGTCGCCTCCTCGCCACTGCTATGCTTGATGACCCTGCTAACGCGTACTTTGCGATGATATCACAGCACTGTATTCCGCTTCATTCCTTTAACTATTTGTATAATTTTCTATTTGATCTGAGAAAATTGTCGGGAGACTTGGAGTTTCCTAGTTACATTGAGATCTTGTCGGATGAGCCGACTCTATGGGACAGGTATAATGCCAGGGGAGAAAATGTAATGCTCCCAGAAGTGGATTTTGATCAATTCCGAGTGGGTTCTCAGTTTTTTACTTTAACGCGAAAGCACGCGCTGATGGTGATCAAAGATAGGCGACTATGGAGGAAATTCAAGCTGCCTTGTCTAAATGTTGAATCTTGTTATCCGGAGGAGCATTATTTTCCTACACTTTTGTCAATGCAGGATCCGAAGGGATGCACACATTACACATTGACAAGTGTGAATTGGACCGACAGTGTGAATGGGCATCCACACACTTATCACCCTCCTGAATTCTCCCCCGAGCTGATTTACAGGCTCAGGGAATCCAATTCGAGTTATTCCCACATGTTTGCGCGGAAATTTTCGCCAGATTGCTTGGCCCCCTTGATGGACATTGCCGATAGAGTTATTTTCAAGGATTGATTTTTGCCTCGGGTAATTAGTTATGCAGTATACTTTCTTCTTATTCNGGAAATTTTCGCCAGATTGCTTGGCCCCCTTGATGGACATTGCCGATAGAGTTATTTTCAAGGATTGATTTTTGCCTCGGGTAATTAGTTATGCAGTATACTTTCTTCTTATTCTCTGTCGTGTTAAGTTCAGTTGAACTCAATTTACACGGTTTTGGATGAATTGGTTCAGTAAATTATTGTACTGTGAATGAGTGATGGATAATTTGGTGATATGATGCTATATGGTTGGTCTAATATTTTTCTCTTGGGTTGTTCTAAGATAGTTGATCTAAGTTTACTGTAGTACGTTCAGAAATCTGGAGTAGTGAAAAGTCGTGATCATTTTCAAAGAGTCTTGGTGGATTGTTTTCATGAGGATGTTGAAAATCTAGTGTTGAGATATTTGCTGCTTAAATGTGCCTGAAGGAATTCTTCATGTGAACCACCGGATGTAACATTTTCACTCGGTTCCTCTTTGGTCATATGAATCAATAGACTTCATTATTTAAACTACCCACTTTACTCTTTTACCACCCTTTTGTTCTTCAAACCAATATTCTTATTCAGATGTTATGCATAGGAGGGTAATTTTTCTTGTTATGTGACGGTGAAAATATTAATGCAGCTTGGCTAGAGATTTGATGCACTTAGTGCAACATTTGGCGTGATTCAATGAAACTTCCTTTCACACTAATAGTGTGTATGATAGTTGGGATGGGGGATATGATGTTGGTTGGAGTTAGAAGTTCAATTCTTGAACTCAAAAGGTCCAAAACTTTTTCCTGGAAATGAGTTAACTTGCCGTGTCCCCATATTTTTCAGATACAACGCGAATTCAATTTTAAATTACGTAAATTTGTTGAGTTTGGGACACTCCCACCAAATTATTTAATGTTGGAAGTTCAGTCACTAAATTAATTACCTCATCATATTGGAAGCTGGTTTTTGTATGTTTCATCTAACATGATGACTGTCATTGTTTATGCAGAAGAAGAAAATGACAGGCAAAAGTTGAGCCTTTACAAAGGAAGAATGTTGGGAGTACCAAGCGGAATTAGGGGTTGTCGAGAGGCTGTTAAAATAATGCCCTCATCCTAAGTTAACCCAAAGGAGTCCAACTCAAGCAATGGAAGAAAGCTACTATCAAAATCAAGTAGTCAATTGTAAGTTGAGGTGTAATTCGGTGATGTAAAATTTCTAATGGTGCTTTGAATTGGTTTCCATCAAGGAAAAAAAAAATAGAAAAAAGATCGGCGTTTCTATAAAGGGATTGGGCGTCGTCCCTTTCTATCATTTGTCTTGTACAATATGTGTAGAGTGGATGGATGTTCATGTAATGTTAAAGAATGATTCTTGGGCTAGCATAAAGCGAGTGAATAAATTCTTCGCCCTATTGCTTTTGTGCAGAGGACATGGATTAATCGGGTCTATTCTTCCTCGAAATAGAAGGCAATACGTTAAATCTACTTTTTGACCCCATCATACTTTCTCCACTTTTAGTTGAACATTCCCTTTATTTGGACAATGGTTTACTTGGTGCACCTATTCCATTCTTGACAGTATTTCGTGCAATTTGCTTTTTGAAATTTAGGCATCTTAAAAGTATGAACAATGCTTGAAATTAGGGGAAGATAAGGGAGAAGGTAGATTTTACATTGTTTATCAAGATTTAAAGGGGAATCAAGGTTTCGTCGGTACTAAAGGTTTTAACTTTTCGTGCACGTTTATCGAGTTTTATGAAAATTTTACTTCCTGTTTGAGCCATATTAAAATTCGCATTCTCATTCTTCTAATCATTTTCAACTACATATTTTAGAATAAAATAATATTTTTCATCACATCAATAATTTTTCATTTTTTTTCAATCACACATTCTCTATCAATCTATTATTTCAGAATAGATTCTTACAAAATAATATTGGCTCAAAAACACCCTAGTTTCATTTGGAGACTTTTGAACTAATTAACCATGTTTAATTAATGTCGAAATCGATTGAAAGTTTGAAATGATTGCATGGCACAAATCGTGTACCCTCGATAAATAATAGGAATTTCTTTCTCACAATAACATTTATAAGAACTTTGAATTTTATGATATGATTTGATCATGGGTATCTAATTCCCTTAGAAGTTTCATAAAATATTGATTTTAATTTTTAGAAATTAGGTAGAAATTATTAAAGAAGGTACTCGAAAGAGTGGTCGCCATTGGATTGGACATTATTTTTTAAAGGTCCAATTGGTCCTACCTCTGCCTTTCACACTGAAAATTCTTTTATTTGTTTATAATCTAGTGTCGGTATGTCTATGAAGTGGGTACATAATTGTACCTATAGGAGTGTTCATGACGCCCCCCTTATTGGTGGGGCGCAGCACAGCCCGGTTATGAAATGTTCTTTATTTGTATATTTCTCTTATTCATTCATACATTATACGTAAGAAAAAAAAAAAACTATATTAAAATATTCGGAAAATAGTGATAATTTTTCTTAATGAACTCGTGAATCTAAAATTGGAAAAACCAAATAAATTCTACATTGTACTGAAGAATATGTTTTAATTCTTTAACAAATGTATTATTTCTTTTATTAGTTAGTACTTTATACTTGAAAAAAATACATTTACTCGACAAATTTAAGAAATATTTTTTAAGGTAATTTCTTAAATATTATATATACTCCATTCCACCCAAGTGTCCATACATACAATTGATATGCAATTCCAACCACAAAATTAAGATAGAAAGTCTCAATCGTTGGACTCGGCCACCTATTCAATTTAAATAAATTATAATATATGTTTCTTGAAGGTTTGGTGGAGTGACAAATGATAAATTACCATCTATAGCTAATACCAAGTAATAGAGAACATCACATGATAGAACAACGAAGGATGTACTAATATTAATATTACAGTTGTTAAAAATCTAATTGATTTGATATTATAACAAATAGAGTTATCTCAATGTCTTCGTTATATTACTACCAACCCAAAGAAATACGACCTCCCCAACGGCAAGGAAAATCTCGACCTCTCTTTGTACGTGATCAAGCATAGAGATTGCTAATGCTTACAAAAACATCACACGAGACATTGACGAGTTCTTTGAGCAACGAAAGTTTTGAGAATTTCAAGGTAGTCCACCTCAAATATACTCAAATGTAAAAATAAAAATAAAAATGAGTAATATTATTCATAGTCAACGACTTCAGTAGTCATTCTATATGGTAGCTCGTTATTTGAGACATTAGCTCATTATTTGAGGTAACAAAATTATAAAAAAACAATACCTCAAATAACAAACTATAACATAGGATGATTAATGCAGTCACTGACTATAAGGGTTCGTTTGATTGGTTTAAATTTCATAAAAAATATCACATTCGAGGAATTCAATTTCTACTTTGGTTGTTTGATACGAAAATGGAAATGAAGTTTGAATTTCAAGGTACAACTACAATTTTTTTTTTTGGCTAATATCATGGAAAATGCATTCTTATGGGGGTACTTGGATTTTTATTTTCCAACTTATATGGAATTGGAAAGTCTTTCCACCTTTTCCAATCAAACGAACCCTAAATAATATTTCTCAATGGAACATTTTACTTGATATTGTAAATATTGCATGAAAGAGACATGGAAAACAAGTGCTAACATATTATGGGGTAGAGGGAGACGGGTACCATGTAACTATGTCCCTTTCTCTTTTTGGGGTAAAAAGTTCACATATTTAAGGACCCACAAACAAATTCATATGAATTTAGGTACCACTATGATGTCAATGTCAATTTATATAAATGAGAAAAATATGCAAAAATAAATAAAGTTGGTGGACTCACCTCAGCGTTTGATGAACAATCCACCAAATTCTGACCAATTTGGAGATAATATAATGGAATAATCAAAGAGAAATTCATGTTTTTGTCAACTTCTATCATCTATGACTAATTGAGATCATCATACGTATGTGGGATTTTGATTGGTTAAAAACATTAATAAAATTTCTTAAAACGACAACATAATTTTTATTTCATGGATATTTCGACTTGTATATCAAGTGGTGTACACAATGGGTTCCACCCCCCTCACATGGGAAGTGGGACCCACTGGAATAATATTTTTTTTATTTGAGTGGATCCCATCCCCCATGTGAGGGGGGTGTAATCCCTGATGTAGATCATGATGTACCACTTGCATTGCCCATAGTTTATTGCTATATTTACTCATTTTTAAAGCCAACGACCAAAGGGTCCAGTTGAAAAGGGGAGGAATGCTCTCTGATAGTGATTCTCCCGTAGCTACAACTAGAACCTACGGGACGACAAGAATTGTACAATATCCCACCATAATGAATTTCGAAAACCATACCACCACATCCAATTTCCTTAATGATTGAATCCTACATCAAATCAATCAAGTTCTCCATTTCACCAATGAAATTATATTTCCCACTAAATGTCAAGTTGTTCAATTTCCTAAATAAATCAATGTGTACAAGAAAGAAAATGGTTCTAAGGTAAGTGTTCAAGAGGGAAAATCACATAATCTGAACTTTGTGAGGGGTACAAAGCTAAAATTTCACTTCTGCTTCCCCACAGTAAGCTAAAAAAACTCTATACCTGCTAGTCGAATGTGACTCTCGAGAAAATCTGCACTTGTTTCCAATAATAAAATTGGTATTTCTTTTCCAATTTAGGGACAGGCTAAACTGTACAAAATCAAGATCCAATCCCAGACCACGCAGGCGGAAGGTGCATGACTTGGTTACAGAAACTATCCGGAGGCAAGGTTACTGAAGCCAAAGTAGAGAGTTCTCTGCTGAAATGTGTTGACAGCGTAGTCGACCTGAAAGTGCCCTAATTGTGACTTGAACCTAAGTCCGTATCCGAAACCAATTCCAGATCCAGGTTTACCATGCCTAAGAGCAGGATTTCCTGAAAAGTAAACAACATTGGCATTTGATTAGGAGAGAACTTATTAAGATAAAGCAAGCGACACAAACCCACAAAATTGTGTACAGAAATGCTGACCAATCAGAGCACATAGCAATTCTTTTACCCTATTGTTACCTTGATATTCTAGACTACACGAATTATTACTTGCTGAGAAGGTGGAACTGAGTGCTCATTTTGGATTCTAAAATATGGATTTTCAGATAACATTGTCAGAAGCAACTTCTTAATCAAAATATACACAGAAACATATAGAAATATTTGCATAAGAGATGAAGGTAACAAACACCATGGAAAACTTAATGATTTTTTTCACTTTTTCCCTTTAATAGAAAGCTATTAGACTATGCTTGTTTTCACTTCTTTCCTCAAGAAGATAGAACATTTTACGACATAGACCATGCTTGTTTTCACAGAGGTGATGTAAATGAACACTGGAATATCCATCACAACATATGCAGAAATGCCAATAACACAAAAGTATATCCCACTCAAAAAGTTTAAGAACCCAGAACGAAAACATAGTGCACCAGTTTTTAACCTAAATTAGCAACGCAGCCAATTTTTGCTCATTCCACATTAGGATTTGCATTTCCAAGCGTTCACATCTCATATTGAATCATGCACACCTAACAAAATTTGTATGTAACAATCTCATATAACTCAAATTGGCAACCTCGCTGTGTTCCCATGCTGATGGACACAGCTTATGGACAACATGGAACAAGCAATCCTATATAAAGATTGTGTTACATCAAAACAAAAGACAAGATGAATCCTTACACAAACTCTTAAAAGTAACGGGAAAAAAAATATCAACCAAGTCATTCTCAGAATGATGGGCTACAGTCCATTAATTTGACCTCCATAAAACAAATCACTAGGGAAGGTGCTTCCAGACTTACTCTACATAAATAGTTTCAACAAAAGTTCCAACAATGACGCTGGATCTTTTGATTAATAAGAATGATGATTATCATAATAACAATTTAATCTCAAAACTTCCAATCCTATTTCGTTCATCAAGAAGTTCTCACAACTCACATTGAAACTGCAAAAATCAAGATATGGTTCAAAATTTCTTCTTTTAATTGCAAAATTGAAATGCTTTTGTGATCAAACAATAGGAAAGCAAGTCAAAACTGACCAGGCACAAGGCGACCAGAGCTTAAATCAGATCCACAGTCGAAGAAAACAGCACCATCCAGCATCTGATTCTGGAAAAAAGGATCAATAACAACAAGACTTAGCAATTACATGAATGAAAGATGAAGACTACGGTCATCAAATTATTATTAGAGTGAAACCGGTGGTAAATATCATCCCTCTCAAGGGAGGAGCAAAAGAGAGGGAAATACGGCATAAAAGGGATGCATGCACACACACATCAACAGAGAACTAGAAGATAAATTTAAACCACGAATGATTAGAATGAGTTTAGGATAATTAGCACTCCTTGCAGTTACAATTTCTTGCTGAAATATAGTTTTATCTTAAAAGACCATTTCCAACTTTAGATGATTTCACAAGTATCTTTTCTGCTCAAATTGTGCTGCAAGGGAAGTATAATTGATGTATGGCCATTTGCTTCTCATTTTATTGTTATTTTCAGCATGACAGTTCGCTATTCAAGTTGTCATAATCCCTCTAAGAACTTCAATTTGTTTTATATCTACTGTAAGCATTTTTTCTTTCATTAACACGATTAATAAATAGTACAGCACATGGTTTCCTTACTACAAAAGACTCACAATTTAAAATCAAAGCAAAGAAAAAGCATTATTTTAGTAAAAAAAAAAACATAAAAATAAAAATGTAATGTACATATGAGTAACTTCAGAGAAGTTTAATCAACATGTATGTCCATGTTCCACTTTCTAGAAAAGTTAAATGTCTGCTTGTTCATTTCATGCTTCATAGTTTTAGTGTTTCCTTAGTTACTTAGGAGTTCTTTCTTAGGCTGGAATCTAGCATTATAAATAATTTAAATGTTTCTGTCCTGAAGTAATTGATGCCCCATTTCCACTATAGAGTAGGCCATGTTCTAGACAATATTCTGAAGTCTTTAGGGTTTTCTAGCAGCTATAAATATGCCTCTTTGCTGTAATCAAATTTCAGAGTGGAATTGAAATATTGTTGAGTATGGTGCTCTCTGACATCAGATTGAGTTATGGTTTTATTCAATTTCTCTGCATTTCCTTGTTTAAAAAGACTGTCACTTAGAGAACCTACATTAAAGGCTAGATTAATGGTTTCCCCTTTCCTTTTTATATACGACTTTGAAAGCTAGAGTCCTTTAGAAACTGGCCCTTGATTATAAATATCATTTGATGACAGTGGAATTGCCTCCACAACACATCATTATTTTTGCAGACAATTCAGGCACGTATATGTTTAATAGCAGTAAAATATTATAATTTATGAGCAAGGCCAGAAAGAACGCTTCTTAAATGGCCATGTTCCATTCATCACAAATATATTATAGATTGCTTAAAATTAATCAATAGAACCTAGACCATTCAAAAGGCTTCTGAGAGTTCCAAGCATTTGTGATGGAGTATGTGGTCAAAAGTTACATTGGAAACATGCCAAAAATACACACTTCTATTAGGAAAAGGAAATAAGACCTAGGGTAGGATTTATTTTGATTGATCTTTTTTAGTATTTGATTTATTTCCTTTCCATCATTGCTCGGTTGAAATTAGGAAATTTTTCATTCTTGTTACTTTGATAATAACCAATTTTCACTAGATATTGTAAGCAAAAATAGGATTATGATTTTATATCATGAGACATTTAAATTTTTCCCCTCCCAAAATTCTCTTCCTCTCTCGTGGTTCTGTCTATTGTTTTGGATCAGTTTGATCAAATCAGTTTGAGAGAAGACTTGCTAACATCTATAAGCACAGCATTCCAAGTTGACATTCTTAGGGCTCCCATTTTTCTGGAAGCTCTTTTAGAAGAAGCAGAAACAAAATCCTCCCAAAAAGGCCCTAATATACAATAAAGATAAGCCAAGACTTATCAAAGTAAACTAGCAGCCAGTTACATAAGATTACGAATCACTACATACCAGAGGTAATGTAAGTTCACTGTTAGCAACTAGACATGATCTACCAGATCCAACAGCACCTTCACCATACCCTCGCACACTACCAGGCCCACCAATTGAAAATGCTTGATAAGGAGCAATGTCCCCAACGATAGAGCCACCTGTAAGGCTGCCAGATGACAAGGTGAAAATCTAAATAAAACAATATAAAAATATTGTATAGATAGTAAAGTAGTAGGTAATAAATTCGTCTGTTAGAGATACCACAAACCATGAAGGCCTTATTTTGTTTGCATAGTGGATTAGAAATCCCATTCAGTGAGGAAAATTTGACATCTTTTCTACTGTAAACAAAATAAATGAGGAAGCATCCTCTCTACTGTAAATAAAATAAATGTGAATGTGCATTAGAGATAGAACACCTGGGAACCTCTATATGTTACCAAAGATCACTGAAATTTCTCACTTTTTCTTCTACTGTTAGAGGTTTCAGATCACAGAAACTTTAATCTTTTCTTACTTCCTCTGCATAAAATCTCTGGTACTTATTGGCAGGGGAAGAACTAGATCTGTATTTTAGAGTTGGGGCTGGACATTGACTTTTGCAGTGGACTAAATTTTTTTGAGCAAATTTTACGAAGTAAAAAAGGCTAATTCTATGAAAGAAAAGAAAAGAACTTGGCCCAACCTTTAAGGGGGGGTGGGGGGGTGCTATAGCCCAATCTTTTAAGAGTAAGGTCCGCCCCTGCTTATTGGGTACTTCATTCTTAACTTCTTGTGATTTTTCTCTCTTTACATGGTTTGCACCTCCCAGGTGCTGAATATCTCCTCATTTTCAAATTTTCAGTTGATACTCTACAAACATGAAAAATATTGCTCACCTTGATAAGAAAAATGCTGGCCCAAGTCTTATTCCCTTTGATGCAACAAACTTGAGTCGGTTGAAGATCAGCCACTTAGAAATAATTGGTATCCCTTGTTCGATTTGCAGACAAAACTATATTCAAGGTCATATGTGGAGTTCACAAAAAGAAATACTAGTTATATTCTGAACTTAGAAAGTTAAACATATTGGTGAAAATGAATTACTTCAGTTTGGTGAACAGAGATCTATTACTCGAGTGAAACTGTGGTCATTTGCCTTGGCAAATCGAGATTCTTGTTTGAGTACTACCATACTATCATGACAACCTCCACTGGAAGACAAATGCAAGTGCAAAAAGTCATCAGTGTCAGCCTGTCAATCAAATGGAAACAGGATAAATAGCAGCTTCAGCTACCTGCAAGTCACGGGAAATCCATGAAGGTCTCTGCTTATTGAACGCCCATCATCATTAATTGGACTAACGTGCTGCATTGATTTGTTCTCAGTTAATTTAATGAAAAGAATTATCATTGACCAACCCAACAGTTAAAAACTGTGCGTTGATTATGAATGTATGCAACACACACCTCAAACTTTATACTGGTTTTGCTACTCCAGTTGGAACTTGCAGGCTCACTCAGATCGACACCAGCAGAAAAGCGACAAAGATTCACATCTCCACTCACTGTACGAGAGAAATTGTCCACAGGTATGCCATGGATCCCGATCTCAGGAGAAATAGAGTGCTGAGAATCAAAGTGTATTTTCAATTAAGATTCAATCCTTGGAACCAAATTCCTTTCCACTATAACACTGCTTTTAAATCTCACATAAAATTTAGTTTCAACAGTTTAGCTCGATAGATCCAGCATATCCTAGCAAAAGTCACGTTCAAGGAGATTGGTGATGTGGGCATCTATTGAAAGAATAAATTAAGCGAATACCCTATAGATTACTTGTCACACAAGTGTAAAAATATGTTATTTGGCATATCTGAATTGGCTGAGATAACATATCTGGACTTAGATTCATGTACAATTATTAAAATCATTGAACGATTACTGCAAAGCTACTCTTAATATGAACATTCTGAAAATCATATCTTCATTTGAAATACTAAGTTCCACAAAGCATGATTTTGGCAAATAGCAAAAGGCGTTCAGAAACCTCATTAACTACAGCTAATTATAGAGCATACCTGAATGACAAAAGCTTGTTGTGATAGCCATTCTGGTCTTGGCTTCCGGCAAGTAATCAAGACATTGGAATCACAAAGCCCTTTATCCCACAGCACATCAAGCTTCTCATTCTTACCAAATAAATTTGGGTGCTTTATACAAAGACTGCCAAGATGTGAAAAAATTATGCAACCAACCGGTAACCATTACCCCCCCAAAACGCACTTCCAACACATTTTAGCCCACCTCAAATTAGCAAAAAATTAACAATATCTCACCTTCCAACAACTAGTGATAATGGACTTCCACTGTTCCTGTTTTAGAACCATATATGAGAAAATTTGGGATAAGTAATTAAACGCTTGCATTTGTTAAAAAAGTTAGAGAGTGTGAAGAAGAACCTGAAGGGGTTGAACATAAAAGCAGCACACAATTTGTGGGTGAAATCAACATTGAAGTCTATCTTGGCTGCACACAAGCACAAATTCATACCCAATAGACAGTTCAAAACAATATCAGTCCTCACTTTCTATTATCAATCACCACACAACACAAATGAGCTTATGAAAAAAATTCTTGAAAACAAATCATAATTCAAAACCAAAAAATTGGAATGGCCATAAAGGGGAAAACATGCTACTTACCGTTGCCAGCATGAATGCTTTTCTGAGCACCCATCCCATCAATATTTGTTCTTTCTCTCTACAATCCAATATTCAGTTCATATTTTTGCACCATTCAGCTGTAATCAAGATTACTTTTTTTTTTTTTTTTTCTGGGTCGGGAAGTTTAATTTAAGTGCTTTGCGTCAAGGAGTGATGTTGTTAAAGGGAAAGGGAGAATATACAGAGTGACGCACACAGAACTGTTGTGTACGCAAGTTATCTCTTTCTTTCTGGGTGGGAATGGATTCTTGTAGTCCTCAGGTTCTTTTCATTTTAACAATTTTCTTTTTTCATTACAGGAATTTCTTTTAATGGAGACGAGAACAAGAACAATTAAAAAACGGCCATGCTTGGAGTACAGGGGGGGGTGGGCACATTTGGGGGTGTGGGGCCACAAATTTTTTTTTTTTATTCTGGGGTGGGGCCCGGCACAGTGAGGGAAAAGGGAAAGGGAGAATATACAGAGTGACGCACACAGAACTGTTGTGTACGCAAGTTATCTCTTTCTTTCTGGGTGGGAATGGATTCTTGTAGTCCTCAGGTTCTTTTCATTTTAACAATCTTCTTTTTTCATTACAGGAATTTCTTTTAATGGAGACGAGAACAAGAACAATTAAAAAAACACTAGCAAAATATCAGTGCCATTTGTGTTTTTTCAACTAAAATATTAAGTCGAACCATGAACCACTTGACCCAATACAGATTGGGCCCAAGCTTTAAAGGTCCATATTAGAGGCCCTGGTAAGCCACAAAGGGAAATTACAATAAGGAAAAGTGGAAATTACACCATTCCATACAGATTGTATTTTAGTAACAGATTGTATCCCGTGATTTAAGTGTTTTAAAATAAGAAAATTACGTAACTTCCATACACTTTGAAACCTCCACAAAATCCTATTCTTCTCAAACCCACGACGCAGAGCATATTCATCCTCCTCATTTATGCTCCGGTGAAATCGCCGCTACTATCACCGAGCACATTGTTTCTCCTCTATAAATTCTTCAAACTCGGAAACTATACATTCCACACCTAAAACTCTGTGGAAGCTATATATTCTTACATCGTAAACCCAAACCCAAATGACTCACTCGAGCAGTGAAGATAGAGCGATGAATGTTGGTGAGTCCTTGGATGGAAGAGGGAAAAGAAAGTTGGAGGCGGTCCATGAAGATTCGTCATCCAAAAGATACAAATCGAATCGGTCTGACAAAAAAACGACCGACAAGAAGGTATGCTAGATAGTTTCAGAATATTTTTTTTTTCAATTGAATCATACGTTCTAACCCTAAAACTGGTGGGTAAGGTGTATTGATGGCATTTGGGACTTATGATATACTCATTTTGTGATGTATGAGTTTAGTGCAAATTGGTAATCAGTATTGTGACCCAGAGAAAAAGATTCATGTTTCGTGTGTTTTACGAATTTGTGCAATGGGAAAATTAATCATGTCTGTGACCGACCAAATTGTTTGAGAACAAAATATTTTTTCTGTGACCTCCCAACAATGAGCTATGCTTCGTTTGTTTGAAGAATATCCATGGATGGAGGCTGTGACCACTAATGGGTTACGTTATTTAGCGATCTGTATGCAGGTATGGACATTTGCTATTCCAGAGAAAAGTTGGTTTCTCGGTAAAATTACTGTCATTAATACGAAGGACGTGTTACTGAAGTTTAAGAACAATCTGAAGGAGGTACAAGGCAGATTCTTCGTAACACATGTTTTGGCCACTTTCTAGAGTGCGATGACATTGTCATTCAATCGCAGTTGATCCACTATTTCCTACTGAGACAGGTTAAACAACCAAATGAAGAAGAAATACAGTTCAATATAGACGGGCGGTTTGTTAGATTCTCGCTTCCGGAGTTTTGCATTGTCCAGACTTAGATATTTTGGCGGAGGGGATACGAACAAGCTGGAGAAGATTCCATCTCGATTGAAAAAAAAAATATTTCAGTAAGTTGAAGGTTGTGACCCACGAAGATGTGAGAGAGACATTTTTTGCTGCCAGCGACATGCCTGATGAAGATGTCTCCAAGCTCGGTGCATTATATTTCATTACTTCATTTTTACATCCCTGAGATTACAAGAAAGCGGTGGAACACTACCTGTTTGTTCTAGTTGATGACTTGAATAAGATGAACTTGATTCCCTGGGGTAAATCATTGTTTGACACCCTGATCAGTTCACTTAGGGATGGGTTGAGCAAGAGAACGTCACATTATAGATTAAAAGGTCTGTTGGTAGTGTTCCAAGTATGGATATATGAGACGATTCCTAGCCTAGATGGATCTATAGCCAGAAGGATTGCAAGAGAGTACCCCCGAATACGAAATTGGAAACAGATGATCATCCATCGGTTGCCAAGCTCGAGGGACCTGATTGCTTCTCGGACCCGCATGTAAGTGTTCAATTATAATAGAATTTTGCACGTCACTAATACATATTTCTAAGTTGCATATAATAGGAAGTAGTCACAGATTAAGTCACATATGAAGTCGCAGATTAAGTTACAGACATACTCGTACAACCAGTTCGTAACAGATCAAAATTTGTATTGTTGATTTTTCTAATATTTCTGACATTACATATTTCAATGCTTTTTTGGATTGGCAGTTGCAAATATGTGACTTGAACTCGACTGAAACCGAAATGGCAATGCCATACATGCAGGAAGTTCTATATATCAACCAAAGCTATCACGTGCGGAGAAGAGAAAGGGTGGGAGTACAAATAGATCAATTCAACGAACCGATACAAGTAGGAAGCCAGGATCCTCTGGTGTAAAATCTCTTCTCATGATAACTGACGGTAGAGTTGGACACACCGATTTTGAAGTTGATGATGACGATTTTGTAGATAGTCCACCCAGATGGCACGGAACACCATCACGCGATAATTCTTCGATTGGGGATGGCCCTTTTGTGATGCTAGTAATCCTCACATACCTTATTCAGCTGAGACTCAATTGAATAATGTAAGTTGTCTGTTTCGTGTTGAGCATCTCATGGTTACAGTTAACAGGTTATATTTGAATCAATCACATTTATGGTCTTATTAGTGTTTTCCACAGTCTTCTTGGAAGTGATTAAAGGTATTCATGTGGTGCAGGAGATTTCTGAACTGAGAAAACAACTTGATGAGATGAAGTCACAGATGTCCACTCTGAATTCTGAGCAGCAGAAAAAAATGAACAAATTATCAACACTATGTACGACAACACATTATTGCCATTCTTTATTGTGATCGGAAGCAGATTGTTAATCAACTCATAACTTATTGTGATTGCGACCTTGGCAGGATCTATGTCGAACTCTGTCATAACTGTATCAAGAAGCTTCACATAACTGCAGTTACGATCGATCAACACTAACGTTAGCTGTGACCCATTCGTTAAACAAACGTGAATGATTGCCATTTCTGCCAAAAACAAAAAAAAAAAAAAAAGCTTAAACAACAGCAGTGAATAATAAAATTGTAACTAACAACTTCAACACGTCGCAGTTCATTAGTCAAATTCACATGCAGTAGACTTGTAGGTCACAGACTCAGTCACATATTAGGTCACAGATTATATTACAGGTCATTTTGATTATGACACATATCACACTAAAAGTAACAGACTAGGTCACTGACACAATTCTGATTCAAAACAAAGGCAGATCATATATTATAAAAGCAAGCCGAACACTACGTGAACATGTCACTGACATCGGCCTAACCTAGAACAAAAATACGACATATTTTTTTCAAAATGCAGGTCACAAACTCAGTCACATATTAGGTTACAGATTATATTACAGGTCATTTTGATTGTGACACATCACACTACAAGTAACAGACTAGGTCACTGACATAGTTCTGATTCAGAACAAAGGCAGATCATATATTATGAAAGCAAGCTAAACACTACGTGAACAGGTCACTGACCTCGGCCTAACCTAGAACAAAAATACGACATATTTTTTTCAAAATGCAGAACGCATAGTATGATTCATGTCTACTTCATGAAGGACGCGTGGTCACATTTAAATAATTGATTTATAATGACATACCTGATCTATATGAGTCTACTGATTTCGAAGATTTTCGACGTCGTGCTATCCTGTTACGTGAATTGTCAGCAGGCTTATTTGTGGCTTTATCTGTGACTATATTCTTCGACTCCTGATCTGGATATTTCGATTAACGTCGCCTCAGAGGTTTCCGGTGGTTGTAGAACGGCAATTTCACAAATCTGTGGTTTCTAATCATCTGCTGCCTTAGAGATTGTATTTTTGGGATGTTAATTTGTTAGACGGAGAATCCGACATTAATGATACGGCATGGCTGTTTTTTAGGAACCTGTTATATATATCATTATTTATTTATAAATATATTATATATATTTTTATGTATAACTCAATCTCTGATTTCAGAAATTTGAAAGATGTTTTGTCAATTTTGAAAATGGCTAAAGATAACCTCTGAGAAGTGAATTTTTCCCTAAGGAAAAAATTCATATTTAAGGTTTATTTTTTTACCTTAATTCAAAAGTAAGGTAAATAGTTTGAAAATTCAAAAATCAGGTATAGATTTAATTAATTAAAAATATTTATTAAATAAAGATAATAAAGTCACAGTTTGATTAATGGTCACAGATTCATAATTATAAGTCACATATCGTCAAATTTTTCAATCACAGATTATTTCGAAGTTACGATCAAAAAATTTGTACGTCACGAATTATTTCGAGATCACAGATTTTTAAATTAGTTGGTCATAGATTATTTTTGAGTTACGTATTATTAAAATTTTAGGGCACAATTGAGTAATTGGTCACAAATATTACCAAATATTTGTTCACAGATTACCAAACATTTGGTCAGCATAGGTCATATAATATTTTGCACATGGCTCAGGTCACAACACAGGGCTCAAGTCACATCATAGGTCACAACACATGGCTTAACTCACAGCATTGGCCACATAGACTGGACATCACCACCTCACCACCTTACCACCACCACCGTCTTACATACCCTAACCCTACACCGCCGCTACTAACACAGCCGGCAACTCACCACAACCACCATCGTCGCTAACACAGCCTCACCAATCGACGACAAACCAAAAACCAGGACAATCTCCAGCACCAACAATATCGCCGCCGCTGCCACCACAGAAATTATTAGATCTACAAAACCACCACCGTCACCAACACGATCGCCTCCCAACAAAATCACTGCACAACCACCAAACTCCCCTACCACACCCGCAACACACATACACCACCACCATATCCGTTTATACCACCCCCACCAAAGAATCCACAAAACCGTCCCCAGCCACCGCCAACCCCAACAGCACACCCGCAACACACACACACACACCACCATCTCCGTTTACACCACCCCCACCAAAGAATCAACAAAACCTGGCGGGGTTTTAAGACACTACCACCGCACCCAACCGCCGTCGCACTGCAAATCGCTGGTAAGAAGATAGTCGCCGCCATTACCACCACTAGATTTAATAAACCCTCTCCGTCTCCGTCGTCACCACAAACCACAACAAAAAACTGAGAACGGCAACGTCTTGCGACGCTGCTGTGAATTAGGGTAGCGTCGCTGTTGCAATTCGCAGCAGCATTGCCGCTGCTAACTTGCAGCAGCGTCTCGCAGTAGGGCAGCGTCGCGCGACGCTGCTACTAATTTGCAGCAGTGTCGTGACGCAACTGCAAATTAGGGCGGTGTCCGCGACGTGAATTAGGGTGGAGACGGGAGGGAAGGGGAGGAGAAGGGAGGTCCGACGATGGGTTGCTGCAACGGGTGAGTCGACGGCAGCGGCGACGACGTCGGTTTAAAATCGAGCTTGTGAGAGACGGGATGAGTTAGGATTTGATAATTAATTTTAGGGGTGGTGTGGATGTATATAAATTAATTTTTATAATATTATTATTAATATTTAATTAAATATAAAAAATTTGTATCTATATCTAAAATATATGATTTTTCAAAACTAAAACATGAAATTTGATTTTAGAATTTGGATGTCAAAAATAATTTCCGCTTTACAAAATCGGATCTTTTGCACTGGAAATACGAGTGTCTATCCCTTTCAATTTCGTTGAAAATCTGAGGACCCGAGCATTTTGATGGAGGATAAATTAGAAATATTTTCCCTAAATTTGCTCAATTTGAAAATCCTGGATAAAGAACAATTTCGTTTTCTCTTCCTTTTCTCCTTTTATTCAAGATAAGATACATACACGCATATATAGAAAGAGAAAAATTGGCTTAGAGAGAGAGAGAAAGCTTGTCTGGATTGGCTGTACCGGTTGTTTTCTTCGCACTCCAGGAGAGAGAAGAAAAGTTTGGACAAAAAAGATCCTTTCTTTTGGAGAAATGATGTTGCGAACTTGAACGATCAGGAACTAGGGCTTTTGTTAAATGACGATTGAAAATGCGAATTGTTGAGAATTCAAGCTCTGCTCATAATCTAAACCTTCGAAAATTTGCGTTTTTTTGGTAAAAATGGACGTGGATTCGACTATGAACACAGAAGTTGATCGCGATCCATCAGACCAGCCCACCTCTGTCAACGAGTCGAACCAGCCCACTGAATCGCAATCTCCCATTCCTCAGCAGCAGCAACAACAGAATAATGATAATGATATTAGTAATTATAGTAATAATGGTGGTATTGATGGTAGTGAACAGGTGGTGGCTGGGCCACGCTGTGCACCGACCTATACGGTGGTGAATGTGATAATTGAGAAGAATGGGGACGGACCGGGCCCCAGGTGTGGCCACACACTTACAGCTGTACCGGCTGTTGGGGAGGAGGGAACTCCTGGATATATTGGCCCGAGATTAATTCTGTTCGGTGGTGCTACAGCACTTGAAGGAAATTCTGCTGCCTCGGGAACTCCTTCTTCGGCTGGAAGTGCCGGAATTCGTATGTTTTCTTCATAAATTTAAATACAGCTAATTATAGTTGTAAATATAGGTTCACTTAGTTGATTGGAGCTGCATTTCTGCTTACCTTCTGGTTTATATTCAAGAAACTGAAATACCCAAAATTTGCTCAAATACTTGGCTTTACCGCTGCTTGCAGTTTGTTTTGGAGGGGTGTTAGTATAATAATATGATGTTGAGTTGGAGTTCAAATGAGGTATCGAGTGGTTATATATATGAAGAAACAGTAGAGATGGAGATTGCCAGTATATTTGCCACTATAGTCTCTGTATCTTAGCTACATACAAGTTCGATAATTCTGATTTCTCTTTCTGTATGCTTGTTGGAGTTCTATATTTCGAAGGGATATTATGTATTGAGTCGTACAGAATAATTTCATTAACTTATTTTCCATTGTTATTGAAGTGAGAGATAGAACATAGATTTCCTATTGAATAATTTCATTAACTTATTTTCCATTGTTATCGAAGTAAGAGATAGCACATAGATTTGCTATCCAAATTTGTGAGAAGCTGCAAATTTATATTCACAATAAACTTGAGTTGCCTGCATAAATTCTTTTTTTAAACTTCGTTCAATCCACCACTACATCTACTCGAAGGTCCAATACAATCAAATAGTTTACAATTATATTAGGTTATGTTGACTTTTGTTTCCTTTTCTCTTCTAGCCTCTTTGTCAAGATCACACCTCTCTTATGAATGAGATTTGCTAAGTCTCAAGATCCTCAACTGGTGTGCACATTCTCATTTATTATTTTATTCATTATACTTTACACACATCCATCTAATAGCGATGTTTCTATTTCGTTCGTCTCATGAGCGTCTGGTCTTTTAGCTGTCAACACTTCTTCCGTGGAGCTTAACTAGTCTAGTTACTATTTTGTAAAGTTTGATTTATATTTGTTAGGAATCTTCTGATCACCTAATTCTTGTATCGCTTGTCTTTTCAAATTTGTCAACAAATCAAAAATGATAAAGCAAAAATCAGTTTGCTACCCCTTGGAAATTAGAAAGAGACTCTTGTAGAGGAAATATGATCTATTTCTGTTTTGATGGAGTCACGCATTGTGGAATGATGATTAATGATGTTGCTTAGTTATTTTATGGGTTAATGGTTGAATTGAAATCTGAACTCATTAAATAGCTACACGATACTTACTGTGTATTTATTGCAGGGTTGGCTGGGGCCACTGCTGATGTGCATTCTTATGATGTCTTGATGAATAAATGGTCTCGGTAAGCATAAGTTGATCACTTCTGTTTAGAATATCTACTCAATTTTCTGGTCTACTCATTGCTTCTCTTAGTTTAAAATTGTTGTAATTTGGTAATGTGCTTTAAATCCCTCTACAGAATTAC
Organism: Fraxinus sp. 1973-6204; assembly: GCA_903798365.1. Classification (NCBI taxonomy): domain Eukaryota; kingdom Viridiplantae; phylum Streptophyta; class Magnoliopsida; order Lamiales; family Oleaceae; genus Fraxinus; species Fraxinus sp. 1973-6204. The sequence goes on from CAIGRR010529009.1 coordinate 21,820, forward strand.
CCCAATTGGAGAACCACCCTCACCAAGGGCGGCACACGTGGCAACTGCTGTCGGTACTATGGTTGTTATTCAGGTTTGTTGATATATGTATTTAAATTGAAACTTTACTATGTAATAATTCTTCTTTCATTTGATATTTATGTTGCTCAGTATAACTATCATCACAGGGTGGAATTGGTCCAGCTGGTCTTTCTGCAGAAGATCTTCATGTACTGGACCTCACACAACAACGACCACGTTGGCATAGGTTAGCCTCTTTATAAATATGGTATCGAATATGCATATTTGGTAGAAAAAAATATATACAATTGTATAAACAGATACATGTAAATCTTATGTTCTATGCATGCTACAGTCACTAGACTAAAATCCAATATTATTTAGGGTTGCTGTACAAGGCCCTGGACCAGGACCACGCTATGGGCATGTCATGGCTTTGGTGGGGCAACGATATCTCATGGCAATTGGTGGAAATGATGGTCAGTTTTGTGCTCAATATTTCCTCTCGTGATATTTATGTAATTTTGGGCATAAATAATTGTTGCATGCTCTCTAGGAAAAAGAGCTTTAGCTGATGTATGGGCACTAGACACAGCTGCCAAACCATATGAATGGCGGAAACTGGAACCAGAGGGTGAAGGACCGCCTCCATGTATGTAAGTTTTTTGGCACCTCTTTAATCTAAGCATTATATCTTTCTACCTTTTCTTTAAAATTAGTCGTTTCCCTTTGGACTTAGTGTTCTTTTGTTTCTTGTGTTACCTTATGTACTTGTACTTCTATTTTAAGATTTGAATTGTTTAAGATCAATATCTGGATGCTCTCGGTCTTTTGTTCAACATGGTCCTGGTTCAAGTTTGACTGCCACCATTTAGAAACTCGTGTTAAGCCGTTGATGAAGAAAATGAATCCAATAACGATAACAAACTACTCCCTATAACCAATATAAATTGGGGACACAAATCCTTATAGTGCTCTGCATAGTTAATTGTTAAATTTACTTGTAACCCAAAGCAACTAGATCCTTATAAACCATCACAAGTGATGTTGGTTTTGATCTTTTCCTTTCTAACTTAAGCTGGATGAGGTGATTCAACATTATACTTATGAACTCTTTGTCTATACCATGTAGATATAATACTTGGCTTTATTTAACCTTTTTAATATGTTTTAAAAATTATGCTTTACATAGTCGATTTAAGTAACTATATATTTTTCCATAGTTGAAAACTTTGGGGTTGCTCATAGCTACAGCAAATTGAATGTGACACTTCTCTAAAAACGACTTGCCTTATGTGTTAATTATCTAATTTAAAAGTTTAATAGGTAAGATAGAGGTCACATATATTTATTTTAGTTGTTTTTAACACGTCCTCCATGTGCGGACCTAATCTATTTTTTCATTTATTTTCTATCAAAAGTTTGAACAAGCACACGTATATTCTTTCAAATTTTGTCTTCAACATTGTGTTTTGCGCTTTAATGTACTCCTCATCTTTGGTACTAAGTTACCTCTTTCCATTTGCATAATATGGTGGGGTTATTAGTTGATCCAACCTTACACGAAGCTTTGGTTTGTAAGGATATGGCATTTCCTAGTTGTATGACTAACCGCATGTGCGATTTAATTGTTGTTGTTGTCAGTACTCAATAATGCTACTCAAATTTTCTAGTATTTAGTCTGAAATCATTTTCTGGTATTGCCAAGTACTATAAATAAAGACATGCGCTTCCGTATAAATTGTCTTATTTTGGAAATAATTAATTTGGTATCCCTTAGACTTCCATGTTTATGTGATGCGTAATGGAAGACTTATTGCTGTTTGCTCCTTTTCATTTAGAGTAAAGGATACATGTCATTAGCATATCCTCTAACCGTCCATTTGGGAGCCATATCTTAGGAAGTATTGTGAAGGAATTGATTGAAATAAGATCGAGTCATACCAAAGAAAAGCTTATCATATGGTCTTGTGATCTCACCAGACTATGGCCAGTGTGAATTATTTCTAACTTTTTTTCTACATATTTGACCTTGCTCTCACTGAAGGGGGTTGGAAGTGGATCCATGTAGCCGAACAAAATGAATAATGAATAAGACTTTATTGAGTTATGTTTAGCCTCTATATTAGAACTAACAATAGGAGTGAGCAAAGTTAGGGAACACATGTTAGTCCTCTAGGTGATGACTAATAATGGCTTGTATAGTTGTTTCATATTAATCAAATATATATGTAATACTTCAATATCATCCTGGTAATTTTGTGAAGCCTTCTTGATCTAAAGGGGAATCGTCTGTCACCATTCTTGAATATTTTCCAATGCTTGCTATTTGTAATTAAGATATTGTTTGATCTATTCGAGTTATTGTGTCCAAGCCTTCTTGACTCTTTGACGATCTCACAAAGATGGCATTGACTTCCCACGGTGAAATACATTTGTGACTGGCTGCATATATTTTTTGGAATCTCCAAGAAGATGTGAATTCTAAGTTCAATGAAAGTGATTTTTGTCCTTACTTTTTTATCCATTGCCCTCATCTTAATTCACTCTCTATTTTTTTATTTCCCCTATTTTTGTCTACCCATTCTTAAAATTGGCACCCTTTTCATGCCTTGAGATCTTATTTATTAGGCCCAGTTCCCTACCATTTGGCATGCTCAATTAATCGCCAGCTAAGCAAAATATTTGACACCTAAAAGTGCAAAATTTTTACTAATTGAACCTTTTAGATCAAGCTATTTTTACAACTTTATGGTATTCCATTTTTGGTGACTTGAAATGGAGTTACTTTACTTGCTCTATTTCATTTATTGCGGATTTTGGTAATACTTTGCACTTAATGAAAATCATGATCACTGCATGATTTCCTTGATTATCAGGCTACCAGACTACTTTTATATTCCCAAGTTTGACGGGGTTTGGAAATGTGTCTGACCTGCTATGCAACTAATACTTTTCTTTCATCTTCTTTGTTTCTGGGAATTATTAAATCCAGTGGGAAAGCAAGACCCCTTTTTTTGGTCAATGGTGAAGTTTATATGATCTTTCACGTGTGAAAATGCCGCAACTGCAAAATTCATTCTAGGTAGCAACACTATGGTTTTTCCATCTTCGGTCAGATTAGAAAATTCTATTAACTGAGATTGCGTTGTATTTAGAAGTGCCTGAAAATAGCTTGACCCAATATGACACCAAGTTTCCTTCTTATGGAAGATGTGCTCTCAGCCTTTTACATGATCTATCTGAATATGTTTTGCTTGTATCATTCGCTGAATATTTTCTTTTGTGGTACTTGAGCACTATGTCAGTTTTGTAAACTGGAAGATTGTGATGAAGTAGTTGAGATGCATAATTTCAGCCTCTTCTGCTTGGTGTCTGTAGAAGTTTCAAGGGAATAATATGTATAACCCTTTTATGTTTCATTTAACGATAATTTGCGCTGAGTGTGTATACATATAGAGAAATTTGTCGTGACCTTTTATTTGTGTGTCTCCTTACCTAGGTACGCAACTGCAAGTGCACGATCTGATGGTCTTCTTCTACTTTGTGGAGGGAGGGACGCAAATAGCGTGGTTAGTGAGATTTCTGACTGTTGCATCACGGATGGTTTATGATCTACCTATATTGTGTGTGCAATATTGAGTTAGATTTGATAGTGGACTTCTTTATTTGCTGTCTTGGAATAATCTTTGTGTTGGCTTACGTTTCATGAGGATATATTGACGTGATTTTTGAAAAGACTTTTAGAGGGTTGGTCATATATTCATTAGGTTGGTACCAGGTTGTAATAGTTCGTGTCTCTACTACAGTAACTGATTTTTATGTGCATGCACTAAGATTAGATGGACTTTTTAAGCTGAAGGTCAACAACATAGGAAATTTCACTAGTTTAAGCTGAAACTTGAAGTTTGATAGATTTTGAATTCCCCCTTATTTTGCAAAATTTTAGAATCCTCTAGTCATGTACGATTTGTGTTCTTTATGATTTCATGCTATGTAGATATGAATTTATTGTGCATTGATAATTCAAGTTAAATTAATCATTAGTTGTCATGCAAATACAAGGATATAATTTTTTTTTAGAGGAATGACATAATAGAGCATCAGTGTCTCTTAATGGAATTAGTAAAACCATTAATGTATGACATAATGCTAGACTTGTGAGCAAAGACCTATGCGCATAAGTTCTCCAGGTAGATTATTATATAACAATTTGACAACAAGATATCTACTTTATTCCCAATAAACACATGATCGGCTATTTAAGTCCTTTTATATAACACTATTCGGCTCAATGCTTCATCTACCGAAAGGTTCATTGAAATTAATGCAAACATAGGCAATGTTAGTTATTGTCTATATTATTCTCTTCTAACATGTTCAAGGGAGATTGCATCATTCTTTGTGAATTCTTCAGGTCTGTGCAACATATGTTCTAACCATTTAAGTTGTCCTTCATTTAACCATTCTTCTTTGGCGTCACATTTACTTGATGGCAAAAATTACCTATTCTTATCTATTTATTTTACTATGATCGTACATCCATATTAAGTCCCCCCGCTTGGGCTCCATTTCCCTGTTTGAAAATATTCAACAAGTAAACTCCAAATTTTTCCGTACTTTTTAATTACATATTCTCCTAAAAATCACTATTCAAAATATTCTTTTGGCCAAATATTGGCCATTAAACAGGGGCTTAATGTGCCCTTGTTTGAGCCCCATTTTTGGGCAAAATATGCATTTTGAATAGTGTTTTGTTGGAGATTGTGTGGTTAAAAAGTAAAGATTTTTTTTTTGATTTACGTATAATATTATTTTATAGGAGAATGTGGTTGAAAATGAGTTTTTGAAAAATGGGGGCCAAACATATGATGTGTTTAACTGGGAAAATGTATTTTAGAATAATGATTTTTTTGAAAAATGTGTGGTTAAAAAAAATGAAAAGTTTTGGGTTTATATGTAGTATTATTTTATTGGAGACAGTGAATGCATTAAAATTAAATGGAGCCCAAACATGGGCTAACATCCTCATTTATGGTATGCCTATCTTTTAGAAGGTATCTTACAATCACGTAGCATCCTTGTGGTGACACTTCACCATTTTTTTGTCCATTTGTGTTATATGCAGTATATATTAGTAATGGAGATTAAAAACCTAAAATAGTCAAGGGCAACATGATACAATATTTGTGTCACGAAATTGTTATTCCTACTTTGACAAAAAGATATTCTCTGTATTCCATCTTAGTTATACTTCAAGCAATTAGGTTGCAAAGTTCATGTGGAAAACCGGATCACATCAAATAAGTAGTTAGGCGAAAATTAGGCAGAATTGATTAAAGATTATCTCCTTTTAATAATTAGTGTTGTATAGTATATTATTTGATTTCTTACTAGTTTTAGGAGATTAGAGTTTCATTTTTTACAGCTTCCTTTGTATTATAAATTGTAACTCGTGACCTTGTACAATCTTTGAGAAATAAACAATCAATCTCTACATGTTATTATAGCGTGGTTATTTTCTAACCTAACCAAACTATGGCCGGTTTCAACCACAAATAACAGAGTCCATGACCTCTTAATCAGAATCAGAGGTCATGCTTGCCAGGAGTGCAGGAGGAATTGAGAATTCATCCTTCCAACTCATGATAGAAAAATTGAACGGGATGAATTTTCGAGAATGGGCACAATCGATAAAACTACTAGTCATTGGAAATGGAAAACTTAATTACTTGACCGGAGAAATCAAAATGTCTGCCTCAACCAACGCTACCATTTTTAAAAAATGGAAGTCGGAGAATTCGATGGTGACTTCCTGTCTTGTCAATTCCATGAGCCCACGATCGGGAAAACCTATATGTTCCTTCCTTCCAACCACAAAGGACTTCTGGGAGGCTGTGAAAAAAACTTATTCAGACGTAGAAAACACCTCTAAAATTTTCGAAATCAAGGCCCTGTCTGGGCGCCATTTTCTTAGCCACAAAATTGATTAATTGACCGTTAATTTCAACAAGGGTCCCACCAATGTGAGGAGAAGGTCAACATGTGCGGCTGCCAACGGTACAAAAAACGATTAAATTCTGGGAAAAATTGGAAACAGACATGCTCCAAATCAAAATTGTGGCAAACGAAGCAAGGAGATCGAGAAGTGACCGACTACTACGTGGAGATGGCTAGGTTGGGGTAAGAATTGGACTTAAGTTTGGAGGAAAAGTGGATGACAGTGCGATACACAAAAAAACTAGAAAACGAAAGTGTTCGAGTTCTTACAGGGCCTCCACCACGATCTAGATGGTGTCCGTGGTCGGATTCTTTGTTGGCAACCTCTTTCCTCGCCACGGGAAGTCTTTGCAAAGGTGAGATGAGAAGAAATGTGGCGGAAAATTATGTTGAACGACTTTGGCTCATATGGGTCTCCAGTGGAAGTGTCGGGGCCATTTGTTAATGGGCCAACCAGTGAAGGAAATGGGCAAAATAATGGAAGCAATTGGCCAGCTGTCTTTAATAAAGGAATGGGCTTAAATCATGGTCCAAATAATTATAATGGTGGGCTTGGGATGACAGGCCTATATTCTGAAGGAGCAGTGATCGGTACAGGCCCAAAACAATGGGGTCGACCATGGTGTGAACATTGCCAAAAATTAGGACACAAAGAAGCTACATGCTGGGATATACATGGAAAATTGAGGGATTAGAAACTGAGACAAAATAACAAAAATCGTGGATATCGAGCATCTATTGATTGCCAAACTGGAAAATCCGAGTCAAGTAGTGAGTGACTCTACAAAATGTTTTCTAGTCCCTAATCATGGAGTCAAAACTCCGCAAGGCTCGTTAGCCCACAGAGGTAATTTCTTGAGTATTACAATCTATCATGCAATTTAAAACTTCCTGGATTATTGAGTCAAGAGCATTTGATCACATGACTCCTACCAGCTATTCTCTTTAACAATCTGGAAGTTAAAACTGCAGATGGTTCACTATCATCGGTCGCAGGAAAAGGGTGTATCAAAATTTCTGATTTTGTACATGTTCCAAAATTATTGTGTAATTTACTTTCTATAAGCGAGATGACAATTCAAGTTGCTCTGTTAAATTTCTCCCATCTCATTGTGTTTTTCGGGACCTATTATCGGAGAAGACGATTGGCTGTGCTAAGGAACGTGAAGAATCTACTACCTTGAAGAGACTGATGTAAGTAAACAACGTCAAGTTACAGTTTGTGATTCTGCATCTGTTCCTAGAAAATTGTGAAATTTTCTTATGACATTTTAGGATGGTCATCTATTTCCCTCAATATTTATGAATAAAAAGTCCGTTGCCATTCAATGTGAAATATGTGAGTTTGCAACACCAACGTACATCATTCCCAACATCCGCGTACAAACCTTCCGAGCAATTCACTATGATCCATAGCAATTTATGGGCCCCTCACGAATTCCCAATCGTACTCATGCAAAGTGCTTTGTGACATTCATTGATGAACACACTGGAATATGTTGGGTTTACCTACTAAAAGATAAATCACATGTTCGTTCTATATTCGTCAATTTTCACTCCATGATCCAAATACAGTTCCAAACACAAATTCAAATATTACATACAGATGATGGCATGAAATATTTCAATAACACTACGGGGGATTTTCTCCAAATACGTGGAATAATTTATCAAAGTTTTTGCGTCGACACTCCCAACAAAATGGGATTACTGAACTTAAAATAGATATCTCCTAGAAGATGCTCGCACATTGATGCTCACTATTAATATGCCCAAAATGTTCTGGGGAGATGCACATCCACCTACCTACTCAATAGAATGCCTAGTTGTATTCTAAACTTCAAATCACCTAACTTCAGAAATTTTTTCCAACCTCTAGCTTTAACTCCGCACATTGGAGGAAATGAGAGCGTTGGAGAAAAATGAGACTTAAGGAGGTATTGGACCTACCGAAAGGAAAGAAACCATTTGGGTGTAGAATGGGTTTTCCACTTGAAATACAGAGCCGATGGAACAATAGGGCGGTATAAAGCTCGGTTGGTCGCAAAGGGATACATAGAAACTTATGACATTAACTACACAGAAACGTTTGCACCAGTAAAAACTGAATACCATTCTAGTGCTTCTGTCCTTAGCAACAAAATTGGATTGACCACTGCAACAACTCGACATTAAAAATGTGTTTTTGAATGGAAAATTAGAAGGGGAAGTTTTTATGAAATTACCATCAGGATTCAACAAGATGAATGAAGGAAATCGGGGTATGTAAACTTAAGAAATCTCTATATGGGCTTAAACATTAACCAATGGCATGGTTTGATAGATTTGCAAAGGTGTTGAAAGGTCAAGGGTATCGACCAGGGTAATCAGATTATACTATGTTTTACCAACAATTCGATGATGGGACCAAGACAATTCTAATTGTATATATTGATGATATTATTCTGACGGGAGACAATGTAAAGGACACTGAAAGACTAAAGAAATGCCTAGCCACCGAATTCGAGTTAAAAGTTTTGGGACAAATGCGGTACTTCTTGGGAATGGAAGTAGCGAGATAAAAAAAGGGAATCAATGTTTCACAATAAAAGTATGTTCTTGACCTCTTAACCAAAACCGACATGCTAGGTTGCAAAAAAACCTGAAGATGTCTGAAATCTAGTGGAAATAAATAGATATCGAAGGCTAGTTGGAAAGTTAATCTACTTGTCACACACAAGACCCGACATTGCATTTGCAGTGAGCTGTGTAAGTCAGCATATGCATTCTCCAAAGGAAAGTCACCTAGAAGCAGTCTACAAGATACTAAGATACCTCAAGGGTTCCTCAGGAAAATGACTATTTTTCAAAAAGAGTGGAAGGAGGTTGAAGTCTTCACAAATGCGGATTCGGCAGATTTAATAGAAGACAAGAGATCAACCACTGGTTATTACACTTATGTGTGGGGAAACCTAGTAACATGGAGAAGTAAGAAACAAAATGTTGTAGCCGAAGCAATGCTGAAGCAGAGTTCAGAGTTGTTGCAAAAAGAATATGTGAAGGATTGTGGCTGAGAAAACTTTTGGAAGAATTGTAGGCCAGAGTAAAGCATCCTATCAAGATCTATTGTGATAACAATGCAACAATCAATCTCTCACTCAATCCAGTTTAGCATGATCGCACCAAGCATATAGAAGTAAACATGCACTTCATAAAAGAAAAGGTTGAGGAATGGACTATTTGCATGACATATATACCTACACAAGAACAAACTGTTGATATCTTTATTAAATGACTACCTTGACGAAACTTCAATGATTTCATATGCAAGTTGGACATGATTAACATCTACAATCCAATTTGAAGGAGAATGTGGAAAACCGAATCACATCAAATAAGGAGGAAGGCAAAAATTAGGCAGAATTGATTAAAGATTATCTCCTTTCCATAATTAGTGTTGTATAGTATATTATTTGATTTCTTACTAGTTTTAGGAGATTAGAAGTTTCTTTTTTTTTTACAGCTTCTATTGTATTATAAATTGTAACTCGTGACATTGTACAATCATTGAGAAATAAACAATCAATTTCTTTACAGTTCACTTCCAAAGTTCTGCTATACATTATATTCCCCTTAGTCTTATTAGTTGAAATTATTTTTAATGAACTTCCATTTTAGATATATAAGGTCATTGTAGAATCTTGACACAAGCCTTAAGTAATAAGAAATTTGAATACATTTGTCCCCACTAGATTTCTTACCCTTGTCAAATCCTTTGTACATATCTCTTTAGATTTTAATGTATCTAATAGAAATTCCAATTTTCTCTAGCACCCACCATAGCATTTATTTGGCGCTCTAGTCCCTATAACATGATTTTTCTAATTTAATTTCAAAATTTCCATGTAGACTTACCTTTTCTCCACGTGACTATTCAAATCTCCCCAAACCAAGATGGTCACATAAATCAAACCCATCCATGCCTTCCTAAGATTATGGATTTGTTGCATTTTTAGCCATATTAGTGGACCGTATGTTAGGTTTTATCGACTGTTCTCTTAGCATAAATCTAACCAGTATAATTTTTTCTCGTACTTGTTCAGGGTGTGTTCGGTAGAGATTAAAATCATATTAAAATTGAAAAATTAGTCGTTATTGTTGATTTTTATTAGACGAGTGGACCCAATAACGACTATATTTTCAATTTTAATTGGATTTTAAGTCATACCCAACACGCCCGTAATTTGTACTACATCTTTAATTCCAATTCAATGATTATTCTTACCCCATTTCTACTCTCTCTTACACTCATCAACTTTTATATCCCATGTTCTCTCGTTCATTTGTCCCCTCTCCTACCCATTTTGCTTCCTGTAACGAGCTAAGTTGAGACTCTGAGGTATGTGTGATACTAGTTCTCTGATGCGTTTAAAGTTGGAATTTTTCCCAGTAAATCAGTAATGACGTTTGACTTTGGATTGCTATTATCAACAGACTCATATTATTAGTTTTTCAACTTGTATCATTGCCATGTTGTCTACTATCCTCATTTGACCTTCTGTTGAAATGATCTTTATGCAGCCGTTGGCTAGTGCTTATGGGCTTGCCAAACATAGAGATGGTCGTTGGGAATGGGCTATTGCTCCTGGGGTCTCACCATCTCCCAGATATCAACATGCTGCAGTAAGTTCCTTTATGATTAGTGCTATTGTTAGCTTAATTGGTCATACATATTTAGGGTTCATTACACAAAACAAAGTACATTGTCCCTTTTTTTCCTGGGCAAAATCCTAGACCCTTTTTCGTTGGCTTTTCTAGGTTTTTGTTAATGCTCGCCTTCATGTATCTGGTGGGGCCCTTGGTGGTGGACGTATGGTGGAGGACTTGTCAAGTGTGGCTGGTACGTCTCTTTTTTAGTTTTCTGTTATTTTTTCTTTTTCCCTTTCTTGCTTTACAAAAAACTTTATTGCTCACAAGAAATTCCGTGTTTCATCAACTTCTCAAAAATATTTTGCATGTTGTCTTTCTGTATAGTTCTGGATACTGCTGCGGGAGTTTGGTGTGATACAAAGTCTGTTGTTACTAGCCCGAGGACTGGCAAATACAGTGCTGATGCTGCCGGTGGAGGTGCAGAAGTTGAATTGACAAGGCGCTGTAGGCATACCGCAGCTGCTGTTGGTGACTTGATTTTCATGTATGGTGGTCTACGCGGAGGTAAGACACGACACCCAAAATTATGTTTTATTTGTAATCAGTTATGATTTTGAGGTGGTGAAGAGTAGGAGTTTCTTATTATTCTGTATGTGGTACATAATCATGTCTTTTGGATCCCTTTGCAAAGCATGAATTCTTTTGTCCCAATGTTAACTTCAGAGGAAGAAGTTGGTTTTATTTAGGAAAAAATTGGGATCCTCAGTATATCTGGGTCATTCATTTTGTGTGCCTTCTGTCAGTCTTACTGGGGATGATTCTGCTATAGTTATCGTTCATTGAACTCCATTGTCTAAGATCTCGGACGTGCTGTACATGAGCAATATATGATGTGATTCTTTATATTCCAGCAACCTCTGTTACAGTGTACTATAAAATTAGAAAAGAGCAACTGTATTTTGAAAAAGAGGTTGGAGTTACTTAATTTCTAAGATAACTTAATGTTAGATGGATGTCTTAATTTAAATATAAATGCTCTCTCCTTGAAAATTATACTAGCAGACTTACTGAAGAAAATTGGTCAACGACTCACTTTGACTGCTAGAATCATGAGGATGATGGTGGGATTTTTATCAGGAGAAAGACTGAATTAATATTGTGGCTACAAAAATGAAAAATCTCTAGTACTTTAGAAACAAGTCTATCATACTAATTCTCTCAAAAAACATGGCCCATGCACAAGCCTTTGTCTTAGAAAACCAAAGGAGGGTGGACAAATGGAATGAATTAGCGTTTAAGGCACAACATAAATGGAACATCTATAGGTGAATAGTCAGATGTCTACAGACTTCGATCCTATGATATTGTATGGGACACCTTTCCTAGTTTGTTAAGAAGTTGAACTTTTTAAAGAATGCGTGCACATTTTTTTGGACTGCCCTACTGGTTAGAAGACTGAAAATAGGAGATCAGTAGCAATTTTGCCATTTGATTTGCCTCATGATAGTGGCATGTTAAAATTAGTTTATTACCTGCTATCATCCAGAACCATCTTTCATATCATTGTTCTGGTGTTAATTATACAAGTTAGCTCTTTTATGGATTTTGACATTTACAATCCCATGCCCTAGTTTGGAGCCTATTTCTATTGCCACACAGAAATTACTGTGATTTGAATGTTGCACTATTTTATTTTTAGGTTTTCTTTGGAACTCTTACTTTTGGGGTCTAGATCATATATTGCTTATCTGGTTTGTTTGATGCTGGGGAGATACATAGATCTGAATAGCGTCTCACTCATAGAAGATTACACCAGCACGTTGATTATGTCTCAAAATTATTTAGAAAGTTGATCAAATTAGATCTGCAAGTTGCCTATTTTTTATACGAACTAGTTCTCACTTCTCACAATGTGTAAAAATCTTAGTATGGAAAAACGTGTACTCAAATATTAACGGTTTGCATGATTACGTTTGCAGGAGTGTTGCTTGATGACTTGCTTGTCGCTGAAGATCTGGCTGCTGCTGAAACAACTAGTGCAGCTTCTCATGCTGCTGCAGCATCTGCTACGTCTAATGTACAGCTAGGGAAGTTTCCTGGTAAATTTGGATTTGCTGATGAGAGAATAAGGCCACTGGTGTCTGATGCTACCGCTGATGGTGCAGTTGTGGTGGGAAGTCCTGTAGCTCCCTCTGTAAATGGTGATATGTTTACAGATATAAGCACAGAAAATGCAATGATCCTAGGTTCCCGGTAGGTTTTCTAGTATATATTGACATTGGTTTGTGTTCTGTTGTTTACAATTCACTCAGTAATTTTTTAGTTGCTTCAAGTTACAGATACTAAATTTGTCATTTTCTACAGAAGACAAAACAAAGGGGTTGAGTACTTGGTAGAGGCTGCAGCTGCTGAAGCCGAAGCTATTACTGCTACATTAGCTGCCGCTAAAGCCCGACAAGTTAATGGAGAAGTCGAGCTGCCAGATAGAGATCGAGGGGCAGAGGCAACCCCTAGTGGTCATATAGCTCTACCTGATTCGGCTTCATCAAATATCTCTGCTCCAGCTGGAGTTAGGCTTCATCACCGTGCTGTGTGTATCAGGATAACGAATCTATAACTTTCATCTCAAAATTGTAGTCTGGTTGAAAATAAACATGTTTCATCCTATTCCTTCATCTTTGCAGGTTGTTATAGCTGCTGAGACTGGTGGAGCTTTAGGTGGCATGGTCAGACAGCTTTCTATCGATCAGTTTGAAAATGAAGGCCGACGAGTCAGTTATGGGACCCCAGAAAATGTCACGGCAGCAAGGAAACTTTTTGATCGACAAATGTCTATTAACAGTGTACCTAAAAAGGTACTTGTCTTCCTTCCCTACATTGCATTAAATTGTATCACTAACCATTATCCAGGGAATTTATTCCTGGAACGCAATGAAGGAATATCAATAATGAGTTGTTAAGTGAATTGCAAATGAACATTTAGTTAGGTGGAATTGCCTGGAGATACATGCTTCCCCATTTTATCTTGTATTATTTTAACTTAGATGGCATTGGAGGCTAACCAATCTGTGACACCGGGATGAAGTCAGATGCATTTTTGGTTGGCATTTCTTTAGAAATGTGTAAGCACGAGAAGTACATCAAAGCATTATATCTTTCCTTGTTCTAAGATTTAGTTGTTTTTTATTTTGTTTCTGGAGTTTTTGTGACTGTAGAATTGCAAGTTTGAGGTGCTACTAATTTTTTTTTTCTCTACTCATTGTGAAATAGTTTTTTGAACTTCTAGTCTCATGTGGTCTCTGTTCCCCTCCACCAGGTGATTGCTCATCTTCTGAAACCTCGTGGCTGGAAGCCTCCAGTTCGTAGACAGTTTTTCTTGGATAGCGATGAGATAGCAGATCTTTGTGATAGTGCTGAGAGAATATTTGCTAGTGAACCTACTGTTCTACAGCTGAAGGCTCCTATTAAAATATTTGGTGATTTGCACGGGCAATTTGGGGATCTTATGCGTCTTTTTGACGAGTATGGATCTCCTTCAAC